>JAPSES010027673.1:0-12986 GCA_029822895.1 Maxillicosta whitleyi
TTTACAGAGTTGTGAGTATTTATTAGATATTATGGTAGTATTTTACAGATTTGACCCACTTTAATTGAATTGTTCCGTCTATGGAATTGAACTAAAATGATTGTTAATATATTAGTTTAATTTTAACATTTGATTAAGTCATCACCAGGGCCGGACTGGACCCTTTGGCGGGCTGGATTTGGCCCCCAGGCCTCATGTTTGACCCCCCTGATCTAAATAAAATGAAGAAAATAATGTATTTCAATCCATGAGGCCAATTTATTTCATTTAAGGTGTTTATTCTTTTATTATATCAGTAAAAAAAAGTTCTGTATTATCATATGTTTGTTGTGGCGTTATGGAATGACTGGTATCAGGACGTTGTACTTGTCTAAATATGCTGTTGAACGTGGTTATTAGCTGTTGTGTCTGCAGAATATTTGGATCTGAAATGACTTATTTTAACCTTTTAAACCATTATTTAAGCCTTATTTTCTGGACACAGTGCACGTCCTGAGCACAGAATGAAACAGAAGGTGTTGGAGGGCGCCTCCACTGGATGAGCTGATGGAAGACAATGTCCCCGGTGCCCCACATTCCTGCACAGTGAGGTCATTTTAAGGGAGTGACCCTTGACCTTTCCCTACTAGTGCTCCCTGCTCAAAGTGCTGTCAATCTTTTTTTTTTCTTCATGGCTTTGTCTTGGGCCTCCTACTTCCCATGTTCTCCTTTGTTTTGAAAGGAGGTCTTTAGTAGTAATTAGATAAAGAACAAAAACATTATGTTAAGTCTATTTTCAAATGCACTTTACACCTGTTTCTCACTTAAAGGCTCATATTTATTAAACCTACTTTTATTTATTAGTCTGTGGTTCATTTTTTTATGTATTTGGACCCTAATAGTTCATACAGTTTGGATCTGAACCCTCCAGCTGTTGATAAACTATATTTAGATTCATTTGGGCATTTCTGCAACCTGTTTTAATTCCTGCTTAATTTGTTACATTTTATAACTAGTTACATCACAACATTTACCCATATAAGGTCAAAACATTTCTCCCAGTTTGACATAATTGTTTATCAGCAGCAGCGGTTTTAGTAAAAACTGAAAATATGTCCAAACTTTGAGCTGATTATATAAAATGTCCAGTTATTGATTGAACAGGGCAGAGCAGCACAGCCAATAACCTGGAGGGGGCGGGGCCTGCAGTGGCTTATGTGCATTTAAAGGGCCGGCGCTCCAAACCACTTTTCTGGTGTCATTAGTCAGAAATAGTGTTGAAGATGAACCTGTGGAGTTGAATTAATGAAGAATTCAGATCCAAACAGAACATTCACAGTTTATGTAGAGCACAGGGAAATGTTGGAAAATGAAGAATTCCATTTGAAAAAAGTAAAGCATCACCCCTTTAATCCAAGTTTCTTGTCCCTAAAGACGGCAAACGTACTTTCCTTGACACTTCTTACAGCAGAAGAACAGAAACTGGTGCAATAAGAGGCTTTGAAATAACCCTGAGGTATGAAAAATCAAACGTAACCTTACACTTAATTTCCATCTTGATGCATTCATTTGTTCGGTCTGTCTCGTTTCTTGTCTCTTACGGGCTTTTGATTTGTAAGCTCTTTTATGTGACTGTTGTCTTATTAATGTCGCTTTCATCTTTTCTGACTGGGAACTCCACCGTGCAAGAGCTTATTGCAAAATCTCCATCTGCCCTATAAACTGCTTTTGCCTTTGCAGATCCATAAATGCACATGTATGAGGGAAAAGCTGAGGCATTAATATTGTTCAAATTTGCACTTATTCTTTCAAGAAAATTTCAGGTTGAGTTTTAACGATTCATTCAATTAGGCCGCTGAAAGAAAATGAGTTGATCTAGTACAAACATATCTACATTTTTTTGTCATCAGTGTCACAACTATCGCAGACTCACATCAATGGTTTTAATTGAAATTATTTCTAGGTGAATATTTTGCACTTTTATGATGGAAGTAGCTTGTGTTGAAAACAATAGGAGTAGAAAGCACAGGTAGTCCTCGGGTTACGAACAAGTTCCGTTCCTAAATTGGCAACGTAATCTGAATTTCGACGTAAATTGGAATTAATCCTTAAGTACCCCTAAATCTCTAAATAACTATCCAAATGTGATGTTGGCTTCTTATGAGCAAGCAAAGGGTTCCCTCTGGTGGTCAGAATAAGTTACAGTTCCACAGTATTTGTGCTTTTAGCGTTCCTGTTGTCAGTAAATCTGTAAATGCTAATCGTTAGCGTATCTATGGATTTTCCAATTTAAGTTAGCATTGAGCTAGTGGATTATTTGCTGTTCATTTGAATATGTAATGCCATGTGAATGTATTAAGGCAATAATCATAACAGACATATTCTGTTTGTATGTTTGCAGTTTTAACTAAAGCTTTGAAGACAAGTTTGTTTAGACCTGTGTAGATATTGTTGTAAAAATGTTGCTTGTGGCAGTTCCTAAATGCATTTTTCTCTGTATTGAACTTTTCTTAAGAGAATTGTCACCATTTTTTAAATAATATTATCCTCTGTATTTTACATTTTTCACTGTAAATCATGTAATTCCCTTGTATTTAAATTAGATGTTCATAGACTGTTAATGCAAATGTGATTATATCTAAACAGAGAAAACTGAAGCAAAAGGGACTGTTTTGACAAAATACACCAATAACTGAGCATAAAACCAAGCGTTTCCATCCAACTCCATGGGGTTTTTACTGGTGTATCGATGTTGTAGAAGATGACGGTGTTTCCATGGTAACTACCGAGTCCAAATGGGTCATACCTGATGACCATGAAACTGTCTTTTACACCAATTATTTAGGATTAATGGTTCGGCAGATGTAAAACTTTTCAGATCAGCAGATGCTTTAGGTCGGTGGTGGTGGTATGGGGGATATTGTGTGTGTGTGGGGGGGTCTTTATAGGTTAAATAAACTCTTTAACGTACCGGCCCTTTATTAGTCCTTTCCTTCCTCACATCGTCCCCGTGTTCCCCTCATTAGCTGACTTATTCGTGTACATATAGACGTGTGTGTTGGTCGGTTGGCGGCACCGCGCTGCCCCTCCTCCCTGGCCTGATTATTGTCTTTGCACAGAAAGCTTCCTTTTAGTATTCCGTATCCATGGCAACGCATCCTTCCATGAAGCGCTGTCTGTCTGAGCTGTTCAGGAGCTCCTTCCATCCCCTCTCTCCCTCTCTCTCTGTCTTTACTCGTCCCCTTTCCCCTACATTACTCTGCCCTCCACCCCTCCCTCTCTACCTTTAGCCTACATATTCTCGCTGTTTTCTCACGGTGTCTCGCTCTTTCACTTCTCCGTCCGGACCTCTTATTTTCTCCACATTTCTGACCTTTTTGCTTTTGTGATTTCTCCACCCATGCATCCCACACCCCCTCCATGTCTCCAATGAATGGCTTTTACATGTATTATTGAGGGTTTATCGAGTTGCCCGCCAGTGACTCATTTAGTGTTTGTTTGTGTGATTCGGTTTGTTTTTCTCCCACTGAGCTGTGAGAGGACGAATACAACACAGCGCTACAATCACCCGCTCGAGGGCATCGGATTCTGACGAGTTCCCGAAGCGCATTCTTCGCATTCATGATCCAAATTGAGAGCTCGCCACTGGCCCTTCGCCCAGATCTTCATGCGCTGATCTGATCTCGACCATATGCTTTCGATTCACTCTTCATTGGTTAATTCAATCGAACGTAACTATAGGCGTTTGTCATGACGACGTGTTCAACCAGGACGCTAAAGCTGCTCACTGAGGAGCAAAGGCTCAACTAACGGCGCGTTTCCACGACTCTACACGGGTCTTTCTCTTTTCCATTACGAAAAAGGACCTGGAATCTGGGAACCGATACTAGTTTTTTAGTACCGCCTCCAAAATGTTGGGACCGACACCAAAACGTGACGTCACGACACTGCAGACACTCATTGGTCAGACAGTTTATATACTGGATCATACAGTTTTATATACTGGATTGTACTGGTTTATATACTAGATTAAACTGGTTTATATACTGGATCATACAGTTCTATATACTGGATTATATTATTTTACATGAACTGCTGTTTTATGTAGGGACTAAAAATCTTGTGTATTGGCACATAATGTTTTAATTTATAGCAACTGTCGCTTAGAAAAAAAAAACTTCCAATAACCTTCCAACGTGGCTCAGAGGGTGTCTGTATTTTTCTGACCACTGTCTTTCTTCTATCTCATCTGTTCATCCACTCACTATGCTAGTGTAAATATTCTATATGTTAACGGTATAAAGTATATGTTGGCTCTTTCTGAAACAACCAGGCCTGACCTCAGCCTCAGTGAAGTTTACAAATTGCAGTAACTACGTGGTCTGTGCGTTCCACTGACTGGTTGGTACCATCCAAACTTCCACAGTCGGAGCTGGTGTTGCCGTGTTCACCTATGGAAAAAACCCTCTAATGCTACATAAACAGCCAAAGTGGCCAGAAGCAATAAAATCGGACGGCCCATAAAATGTCATACAGGTGAAAGCACACGTGTTTTGCTCACAGGTAGATGCACACGCAGAAAACATTTACACAGACGCCGGCGTGTCCACATGTTTGTCAACATATGAAATCCGGTACCAGTGATGTGCCATATGTCCACTGACACACATACGCACACAGGGACAATATTTATCCAGCGTGTTCCCGATCATGTGTGTGTTTAATGAGAGCATGTATGTGTGTGAACCATAAATGGGTCAGGCAAGCCTCCGGATGGTCCACAACGGTGCATTATACATTTATCTTCATTTTTTTCCCTTCTATTTTTATCTCCTGCTTGCCCCCCCCCCCCCTTTCCTCTGGCAGAAATGTGCACCAATGCATGAAAGATACATGGGAAAACACCTTTCCCACAGGATGGATGCTTTGCACATTGATAACCTGACATATTTGGGCAAAAGTGTTCATATGCCTGCAATGCTTCTTTCTTTCTTTACACATTTAATTACTTACAGGTCAAACTAAATACATAAACAATACTTAGTCTTAGTGAGCTTTTAGTGTGGGGGGGGCTCCAATCTGACCCACAGGATGAATTTCCGATGTCCACTCACTGCTCATCACCTGGATAACTGCAGGTATGGTTTATATGTTATTTCTGTCTTTGTTGTTGTTATCTATTTAATCTTATTTCACATCTAGACTTTGTATGAATTCTATACATCTCCTGTTCATAATAATGATAACTTTTGGTAAATGTATTTACATGTTTATGTTTATATTTAAATTGGGGGTGGGGACTTGTGTTTAAAAAGATAATGGAGATGTACAGATTGCATAAGATATCCATGTTATGCACCTCCTGAGCCCTCTTCATTCGTTTTAAATATGTTTGTGCCTACCCATTACTGTGTATATATATATGTGTGTGTGTGTGTGTGTGTGTACATTTGTGTACGAGTATGAGTGTGCGCGTGCACTCGCATTTATGTGTACTGTGAGTGCATGTATGTATGTGTCGTGGTGTTTTTAATTTTTTTATAAAACTCTTGATCTATATGTACAGCACTTTGTGCTACAATGCTTTGTATGAAAAGTGCTATATAAATAAAGATTACTTACTTACTTGAAAAGAAAAAGAATTTCCAATGCCCAAACATTACACTGGTGTCACTGAGTCTTAATCATTAAGTTAAAAACTATATATATATTTTTTTCTGTTCCAGATGATGATGATCTCCTTTTGGCCCCACAGTGAATCAGGTTCACTTATTGATTTGACACACTCTGTATTATTCTGGGTTTGGGACCGGCACAGTGAGGCACTGGCTTGTGCCCCCTTGTGGCTACAGGTATAAGCATGTATAGCGTAAAGGGCCTTGCCCAAGGGCCCACCTGGGATTTGAACTGGTAACCTTTCACACCAAAGTCAGTCACTAAGCTATCCAGTCTTACCAAGTTACTAAATCTTTTGGGTAGTTGTGTAGTTCCACTGTGATGTGAAAACTTTACTATACTGCATCTATCTATCTATCTATCTATCTATCTATCTATCTATCTATCTATCTATCTATCATCTTTTATTTGTAGTATAGAGTTGGTTTTTGTAGATTTTAGTCATTCTTGTAGTTTTTTTCATATATTCTCAATTCTTTTCAGTATATACTTTCAATATGATTTTGTGATATTTTTTATACGCACTTTACAATTACATATTTTAAAATGATCTTTTCATTGGAAATGCTTGTGTCCACCACATACATTAATTACAGCCTTAATCATTCAACAAAACCAAACAGGACGGACATAGAAAGTTTCAGTGATCATGTCCACGCTGCCCTTCCAAACTTTCCTTCCACAGAACATTCATTCATTCCAGTTGAAACAATAACACTTTAAATGTTTTTGCTGCTAAACTGATTTTCATCGTCTGTGTAACAATGACAATAAAGATCTGTTATATCCAAATTTGGAACATGCATTCGTACTCACCTGCCCCGTAAACGACAGAGTAGACGACGCGCTTCGCATGTTCTCGATCCTCAGACGTCACTTCAGTTTCACCGATTCCCTTCCTGAGCGACAAGATGGAACGAGACAGAAAGTATTTACCCATTAAATTAAAGTAAACTTAGAGTATTTTCCAAATTTTATGCATGCATTTACAGTACTCCCTACAGATAAAACACAGATGGGAAAGGGTCACAGGATACTTGGATGCGATGAGGCACACCTAGCCACAAATCCATAACATACTGAGAGAATTCCAATAGAAAACAATCACTGGATTCCAGAAATAATACAACAGCGGCCAAGACGGACCACGGCCCAGTTTATGTTGGAACGGCCTGTGGACACACAACCCCAATCACGTCAAATACATATCAGTCATTATCCTGTCGCGTCCTACACCGAGTTCATATCAAGTCCATATGTGATACTTTCATGAATGTTTTCGATGAGACGTCGCCCCAGACCTCAGAGCAGCAGCAACAAAACCTAAAGAACCGGACGACAGAACCAAGAAATACCTTTAAATACAGGACGGAACGTAGAGTTTGCATCATAGTCATACACTATATGGACAAAAGTATTGGGACACGTTGAATTTTCTACAAAACAATAATGAGAAATGTAATAATGTAGCTTTATATTCGCACAAATATATTTATTTTTAATATTTTATTTTTTTTTTTATTTTGCACGAAATACAAAGTACAAAAGTGAAGTAAAATAATAATAATTAAAAAAAAAAAAAAACACTGCGCAGATGTTTATTTCTCAAATGAGCATGAAAAGTACATCTTATGTGTGTGTCCCAATATTTTCATCCATATTTTCTGAAGTATTTTGGAAGATTTTGCTTGGTTTGTTGTGGTAGAAAATGATTATTTACAATCAAAGCACGAAAATGTTTTAGAATTTTAGATGTAGAACATTAAACCCATAAAGGCCCAGTGCTACTTTGGTGGCAGTTCAAGTAAAAATTTCATTCTATTTAACCGTTTCTTTTATTTGATTCGATCCTTTTTATTTAGCATTTTTTGAGTGAAAAATACGTTACGTTTCTGTATTTAATTAGTTAATTATGTAGATGTTGATAAAAACTCAGATTAATTTTAAGGGTTATTATATCAGAGGCAGAGAAAACTCCAGAAAAAAATAGGATTTTTCAACAAATATCAATAAAACAAGTGCCTCCATCCACTGTCACTGGGTTTTACTGGTGAAACAATGTTGTAGAAGATGATGGTGTTTTCATGTTCAATACAAGGCCTCCGAACATACAAATGAATCATATCTGATCATCATCATGTATTTTACCTCAATTATTTACATGTATTAATAGGATTATTGGATTAACAGGAACTGAATATTTTATATAGTCATTTTCATGGATAACAAAAAAACAAAACAAAATCAATATTGAGAGAAATTAAATACAAAAACCGAGGCATATGGGAAGCAAAGATAACAACTCAAACAAAATGAACCAATGCGATAATAATGTAAAACTATATTATGACATTTATCATTATTGTTTTGCAGAAAAACACTTGAATTCAACGTGTCCCAATACTTTTGTCCGTGACTTTTCGACGAGGTTAACAATGAGACTAAAGGAGCAGGAAGGGCATGAGGGGATAGAAGAGGAAGAGAGAGAGAGAGAGAGAGAGAGAGACAGACAGACAGACAGACGGGGTTATGTAATGTGACTTCTACACAGCGGTAGTACTGCGGATCAGACAGGGGGGGTGACATGTCTACAGAGTGGCATTTCTGGAGGTGCTGACGGGGAGCTGCCACAACTCATCAGTGTTGAATAACTTGAATGCACACACACACACACACACACACACACACACACACACACACACACACACACACAAAAGTGTCTGCTGAGCTTCAACACCTCTTTTTGGGTGTGTTTATGGCTGTAGCTCCAGGATACAGGCGATAAACATGAGGATATACAGACTTCAAATGCAACACACACACACACACACACACACACACACACACACACACACAGGAGGTGATGCACATTGAAGGATGCTGTGAAAAAACACACTAGATTTTTACTGCCCCCTGCTGGACAGGCAATACTGTACCATGCAGGCTTTTAGGTTGTATTTTTACTTAATCCAGTGGGTCACTTGAGCGTGTGTGTGTGTGTGTGTGTGTGTGTGTGTTGCAGGTCGGATTTGAAAATAGCCTGGAGGAGCCCTAAAATTGCTTTCTCGCTGTTACATGATAGTATCTGCTTTGCTACAGCTCAAAGATGAGCTTAGAAATTCACCAGACAGTCCTCTTCAGCCTCCGCATGAAAAACCTTGATAACAACCGTATGTTTTAGTAAAAGGAAAGCATGTGGGGTCACACTGGCTTTGAATGGATACGGCATGTTTTTGTTTTTTTTTATCAAACTGTTTTTTTTTTTTTTAAATTGAAATTAGAGCAATGACTATATATATATAAAGTTAGAAACAGAATCTAATATATGTGACGTTAGGAAAAGAACATTACACCTGCACTGTCACACACACACAAAAAAAAACAAGGGGGGGGAGGGTATTTACTTAACATTAGGGCTGCCAAATTGAATAAAATAACTTATTATCTTTTACTTAAGGGTCTTTTTTTTTATTTTTTACATATATAGAACATGTATCACTGTGTTTGCTTGTTAAAGCGTTGCAGTAAATGAAACTGAACACGTTAAGAACATTATAAATTAAAGCTAAAGCTGCAATAAACCACACAAAGCTTCATTTCCTGTCCCAGTCCAACAGTCATATTGTTGTTTCGTGTCTACTTTGGATCTCTGTCCCATAATCCACCTCAGTAGTTCATGGAAATGCACCTAAAATACTAGTTTCCACCCACCATTAAAGTTTCAGTGTGTAATATTTACTGACATATAGTGGTGAAGACACAAACTGCCTTTATCGTACCCTCTCATGTTTAAGTCAGTGTTTGTTCTGTCCGTTCTGAGATTTTAGTCGAGAGGATGTTAACTATGATCCACACGCAAAGTACAGTCGCAGAAAAAAAATATTAGATCGTCAAAAGTCATCAGAAACAATGGTTATGGACTAATATCTTCCATCATATGTCATTGCTACCATGTGTAGAAATTGGTGTTTTTCAGATCATGCCAAATCATGACAATTTTACTAAGTGGGAAGAGAACGTCCTAGCTTTTACATATATGTAAAAAAAAAAAAAAAAAAGGAAACAATGGCTATTCAATCCAGTAGAAACTCCTGTGTGGATCATGTGACTAAAATAGACACAAAAGAAAACATGGAATGCGCCCTCTGGTGGTTTAGTGTGAAATTAACATGTGAAATGATATAATAATGTGTTAATAATTTCACACATAAGTCGCTCCAGAGTATAAGCCGCACCCCCGGACAAACTATGAAAAAAAAAACAGACTTAGAATCCAGAAAATACTGTAGTTTTTTGACAGTTCACCATCCACAGGCTTTAACCAGGTTCTAAATAGTTCCTCCTCCAATCACTTCAGCTGAAAGTTGCATTTTCACATTTTCCCGACATTTGCTAATATTCCCTCCGCTCTCTCGCCACAGCACGAGCACGGTCACAGCACGCTGTATTCCAAGCAGCCGGTGTTGTGACTTCATGTATCGGCCATAAACAATAACCAATTAAAGGGTTCTACCTGTCAATCATCACTCTATACTTCCGATCAAAATTATTAAATGTTTATATAATCAAAATAAACAGTGAATTTTGTGTTAAATTTTTTAATGCCTCTGTACATCAAATTTAATGCTTTTTAATACCATTTAAAAAGGTCTATTCAATGGGTTTTAATGACCCACAGAAACCCTGTAATACATTTATGAAGCACAGACCTTTACCCAACATTTAACAGCCTAAACTTTTCATAATAATGTGTTAATAATTTCACACATAAGTCGCACCCCAAGGACAAGCTATGAAAAAAAAAGAGACTTATAGTCCAGAAATTATGGTAATTAATTAAAAAATAATTAAATTCAGCCATCAAACTGTTTTAGTGGTAAAGAACATCTCAAATCACAAATCTCGGGTTGGATGTAAAGAAGGATGGATTATAATAAAACTGCAGCCGCCAAAGTAAGACGATGCCACAGCGAGTGGGTGCTGCAATCAAAGCTAAAGGGGATCCAACAAAATATCAGATGATGGGAATCCATTTTTTGGCAGAAATGTGTATTTTTGGAGCATTAACATTAGGACAAAAGGAAAAAAAAAAGTGGGAGAAAAAGTGTCTGAAACTAAATGTAAATGAGCCAAGTAACTGTTGGAAAAGAGGAAACATTAGTCAGAAAAAGAACAAGGATGAATCAATTTGAAAGTAAAAGCAGAGGGAGGAGGGAAAAAAAAAGTGACGCAGTGATGTTGGATTTAAGAGAAACGGAGAGTGAGTTGAGTGTGAGGAACCCCAGCGGAGAACCCACACCGCTTAATTAGTTTAAAGGTGAAAGGGAGAAAATAAAAGGGACGCAGCGTAAGGCCTCGGTACAACGGCTAATATGGTCTACGTGAGGAGGTGATCTGTTTAACGGGCTGCCCTGCGTCACACGCCTGACGGAGATGAAATGCAGGAGGAAGCGGATGACATCAGAACACGCGTGAACCACAACACACCAGCATCAGTCACACACCAACCGACGCAAAAACACACACTTCAGAAGCACGACAATGTAATCAGCAGAGCGGCCAGGCCAGAGGGGAAGGGGGGGGGGTGTCCTGAGAGCAACAGAGGTGGCTGGCCCGGTCGTCATGGCAACAGGGTTATTAGCGTTTGAAGCAAAGGAGCTGATGTGGAGAGAAAAGAAAAAAAAAAAAAAGAGGAGGAAGGAGGAACCCTGCGGAGCGCTGAAGCTCACCTCTGCAAAGAGAAGAGCCGGGTGTGTGAGGGACGTACCACTGAGAGGCCAGCGTGGAGAAGACGTCTGCCTCCGGGTCGGTGAAGATACGGAGCAGCTCCGGGTCAGAGGTCAGGTGAGCCAGCAGACGCAGCTCCACCTGGCAGAAGTCTAGCAGAACAAAAACAAAAGCTTCAATAACCACAGTGGATCAGATGAGGAGCTCAAACATCTGAACAGCCAACGCTTCTGTCCGCTCACATGATCCACTGCATGAACGGCGGCAGAAAACAGAGGGGGGGGGGGGGCACTTTCAGGTTCCTGAACCAAAGACACCAGGACTCAAGACAAATGATTCTAATAACGGGAGC
Source organism: Maxillicosta whitleyi (assembly GCA_029822895.1). Taxonomy (NCBI): domain Eukaryota; kingdom Metazoa; phylum Chordata; class Actinopteri; order Perciformes; family Neosebastidae; genus Maxillicosta; species Maxillicosta whitleyi. The sequence continues at coordinate 11,735 of JAPSES010027673.1, forward strand.
TGAACTGCAGACGAAAACGGTTAAGGCTCATTTCAGCTCGCTTTACCTACGGACATGGGTCCATCTGTCACTTCATACGTGGACGCATCCATTGGATGAATGAGCGCTTCTCAATCAATCCACCAGAGGGCGTTTCTCTTAATTAACATACTGTGATCTTATGTGGCATCAGTTTTTCAGTGTTTTAAGTACGCATTTTTATCCTTTCCTGTGTTATTCAACGCCATTTGATCATGTATCAATTTACGCCAAGATACCAACCTTAAACGTAACCTTAAACTTAACCCTAGCCTTAAACCTAAACTTTACCCTAAACTTAACCTTAATCCTAACCTTAAACCTAGACAAATGTTGTATTTCAGAGTATTTGTATGGTGTCCTGTAAAGGGTCACAAACGTTCGCCCTAAATGACGCTTTAACCTGATTATTTACAGGTGACTTTTGTGAACTGCAGCCTTAACTAACTCTATGATCTTGTCTCTTGACACCGACACAAATGAATAACCTTCTGGTTCGTTGTCATGGAAAACCCTAGGATCTTTCCTTCAGAGTGAAAGGATTTTCTTCCTGTAACTGAAGGAAGGACAGATTACAGGACGTCATTAAAGAAGCGGACCGTTCGCTCCCAAAGCATCGCTTCATTTACAATCTGAATCCAATCTACTTCTCACAACACACTCTTTAGACTTACTCCTCAAACCCTGCGGCAACGTCTTTATGAGCGAGGAAACGATGTAAATATATCTGACTGCTTACACACCAACTTAAGCGCCAAGAGGCTTGACACTGATCCTGCAGATTAAAGACAGCGTAGTGTTGTCTCCGATCCAAGGGACATTAATTAAGTCTGTGGAAGCCCGTACACTTTTCCTCTCACTGCACAAACAGAAAACCTCTGATATTTATATATAATGAGCTGGTACATAAACTGTGTCACATATATTATGTCGAATACATCAGAGTACTGCGGCCTTTAATGGTCTTACATAGTTTTTGTCAGGGGTGTCAAATATCCGACCAAAACCAGTCCAGTCCAACCCAGGATGATGTTCAGAAGTATAAAATTTACACTGAAAATATTAATAAAGGGCTTTTAAGGAATTTTTTAAAAGGATTCTCTATTAGTTATCATTGGCGTTGCTGTGGTAATAATAACAAATGTCCACCACGTCACGGCGACTCCTGTTTTCTCATATAGTCCATGGACTTTTCTATAGACGTATCTTCAATAGTTCTGGAGCTAGATCCTGA
>JAPSES010027684.1:0-12986 GCA_029822895.1 Maxillicosta whitleyi
CCCCCCCCCCGGGAAAATTTTGAGGGGAAAATTTTTGCTGGTACTTAGCTAAGTTTATCCCCCAGCCATGTTAGCATACCATCTTCTGACTCTGAACCCCCCCAAAACTTTCCAAGACTGCACTGGTCTCTGGGAATTTTTGACTTTTTCTGAGAGCTTCCAAAGTACTTCAATGTTCAGGCTGACAGATTCTTCCATATTTGGTGCATTGTCATGTCACATGACTCATCCACGGGAAGGAGTCTGGAGAGTTTGCAATGCGGAAATAAAAAGACTAAAGCCCAATTTATGCCCAATTGTCTGCGACGTGCCGCAGAGCATCGCAGACAGTCAGCGCACACCTTCAAAAATTCAAACTTGACGCAGACAGCGTCACAGACAAGAGGGCTGTGATTAGTCTGCTGTCACCTCTGCACACGTATTTCCGCCGCCGCGAGCACCAAAAAAAAATAAAAAAATATTCACAAGCGCTATTTTTAAAATACTTGCAAAGATGGATCAGAAAGAGGAGCGTCTCATTGAAGAAGTGAGGAGGTATGAACACCTGTACAACTCGTCGTCGAGACTGTACAAGACTGTACAACTGTTGCTCCACCAGAAGATAAACACTGCCCAAACTACACCTTGCAACTGCAACTTCGCGCCCCCTTGCATTGTGGTGGTAAATAACATAGCACACACCAACACCTGTCCACACAACCATAAACAAAAACTGTCTGCGACAGACTGCCTGCAATAGTCTGCCACAGAAGCATAATGGGACCTTAAGGCTTCATGCATCTCCCACCTGCAGTGCCACACAGTGCGATCCTGTATCACTATCACTAGTTGCGGTGCATTTCAGTAGAAAAATTGAAAAAAAATCAGATTGATTCTGATGTATTAGGTCAACTTGACCAGGTTGTTTTTGTGTATTTGTTTTTACTGTATGTAAGAAGGGCCTGATAAAGACTATCAGATACTATTTCTATGTCACTTGTGCAGAGTTTCCAAGCAAGTACAAGCAATAATGAATGAGATTGGAAGTCATGTAAATCACAGACTGGTTGATTAAAATTGTCCCTAAATTACTACATGTGTACATCATGTCACATCACTGGACTTAGCTATTGGGAAATCTCTGAAAACTGTCTAAGCCATTTTTCAAGTTGGCTCTATCTTGATGAATATTTGATGGATTCTCTTTGATTTATATACCACATTTCTTATAATAAATTACACCTCAGAGTTTTAAGTTTAATCCTCCTCTATCTCACTCATAGCTGCAGTCACGCTGGTGCCAAAACCGAGTCAATGTGAGTGAGATGATACCAGCAATGGAAAAGTAGTGCACAGTAAGTTAAGGCTGCAAGAGGCAGCCATTTAATGTTTAGAAAAACTCCAATAACTATCAGGAAAACCTTACTAAACACTGTCAGCAACATTAATAAAGTCTCAGGAACCAAATCATAAAAAAAAAAAATAACGTGCCAAGATTCAGTCCTGTTTTTGCAGCATTGTTCCGAGGTCAGTCTGTGTGACAATGCTCTCTTGAGGTGAGTTAAAGGCACATGTGGTGGGAAACCAGTAACAGCTTTATACTTTGTTAAAGCCTTGTGTAATATAGAGTACAGCGTAGTGGTGGCTGCGGGTCTTTCAAAGAGAGGAAGCTCATTGTCAGCTTACATCATACAATTTGTCAATTTATTTATATGTAAATTCTACCCCCATTCCTTTAAGAAAATGGTCTATGGTGTGTATCTCAAAATACCTGTCAATCAAAACAGGATTCAGCCTTTCAACTGATTCTCCAATAATCATATGGAAGCTCAGCATTCAGGCCAGCCGAAGCCTGTCCACAGCTCCATTCACTATCAGAGATGCTGATCATCTGGGGGTGGGACAAAATCATGACATTTATCCAATGACCATTGAGTTTTGAGGCAATGAAAAAAAACTGTCCCATTGAAGTGCATGGATGCTCAGCTTCTATTGGCAAATGCTCTGGTTCATATCACAGTAGAGACACTAGAAGGCAGAAATGCATAAGTTGCTGAGTGCCACCTGCCATTAAACCACATGAAGAAAAAGCTCTATGGGCAAATGCACTGACAATGAAAACAGCGCTATGGGAATGTATGAGAAGTTAACAACATCAACTCTGTCGATTTGTGATAAATAGTTGATTCTGAATGAACTCATCTTCAAGATGAACATGTTCTAACACTTTTGGAGTCAATGAAATCTTAACACAACCATACATATTTAACGACTTGATCTACAGTGCCACCTAATTCTTTTGCATACCAACAAAATGACAAATGTACTATTCGGAAAAAAACCCTCTATTTCCAGTACAACTTTACAACAATAATGTTAGTTTCATTATTCTAATTGTTGTAATGCATACACTTTCAACCACTATAAGGACTTAATTTACTTGCAACGATCGAAAGAGTTCATCTGATTGTCAGCTAATATTCAGACAGGGACTTAAACCTACAGTCTAACTGTGTATCTATCAACAATACTGCTCACTTCACCAGGCAGATAAACTTGCCCATGAACCTATCGCTCTGACCTAAACAAGTGGATAAGCCATTTATGCACTTTTTGATGATTTATATGACAGTATGACATGAAACACAAACTGCAAAGAAGAGAACAGCACGTAACAAAAACTCTGAACCAAACACAAGCTGGTGAATGCAATGACACGTGTTCCTGCAAATATGTAAATATGTTAACATAACTGGCTGTACCCATATGTATTGAACAGATGTTCCACTGTGTATGAACATATTTTAACTGTCAACAAATATGCCTCACCTCTACTGTTTCTGCATGTTAACCTCAGCACAGTGTGTTCTTTGATTGTAATTACATGAATTATCCTGAAGTTTACAGGCTGCTCTATTCTTTCCCGCTATTTACTTATGCAGCGACCCAGTTTTCCCCACAGGGATTATAAAATTTTTATTATCTGCACTAATCTGAAGTGTTCAGCCACCATTTAGCCCTCACGACAACATTCATTAAGGTCACAGGTTGCACAGCATTGCAAATGGCATGTGATGCTGTATGAGGTAAAAGATTGCGTTTGATGGAGGTATTAAGATGAGACATTACATAATGTAGGAGAGGGTGATCAATAGTGGGATTATGTGAAGCAGAATGATTTAATAGATATTAATAGGAAATGGGAATGTTCAGGCATGTAGGTATGTAAAGTGCTTAATCGAGCATTCCCATAATCTGTACAAGAAGAAAAATTGGATTATTGCATGCATGCTAGGGCTGCACAATTAATCGAAATTTAATCAAAATCTGAACTTCCATATACACTTGCACTGGCCCACACGCACGCACTCACTTTACAAAATACATAATACAAAAATAATTTCTCAATCCCTGCATATTTAGTACCTTGACAAGTTTCTGCAAGAGAAATTTGGTTATGTCAAAAACTCTTTCCGAAGTTAAAAAAAAATAAGTCATTTTGCTATGGTGGTCTAAACTTTTTAGCATATTCACTATATAGAAAGTGAGCAGTGGACTGAATATTGCTGCTGTGTTTTTTATGCTTGAAATTGGTTCCATTGATAATAATTCTATAGCATTTTCAATTCTGTACATCAAAAAGATTTAACATCTAAAGGGCTAAACAGCTGCTTTTGACTCTGGTGAGATAAAGTGAAGGTTTTGTTCAAATCCCCATGATATTAGCTGCATACTAACCTGAAGGTTTCATTGTTTAGCCGGTCTACCTGCTTGCGCAATAAAACAACTGCAGATGGTGCAGAATGCTGCAGCTCGTTTGGTTTTCACCCAACCCAAAAGGGCCCATGTTACTCCTCTGTTTACCCAGTTGCACTGGCTACCAGTGGCTGCCCAAATCAAGCACAAGTCCATGACCCTTGCTTACAAAACCATCTCAGGAACAGCCCCAGCTTATCTGAAGGAAACACTAAGACTGTATGTCCCTTCCAGAGAGCTGCGTTCCTTCAATAAAAACCAACTTGCCATACCCCCAGCTTGCTCTAAATGATCCCAGGCCAAACTATTCTCAGTAATAGTCCCTCAGTGGTGGAACAAAATTCCTGAAATGACAAGACTAGCATCATCTCTCTCAACCTTCAAGAAGCATGTAAAGACTCTCCTCTTTAAAGACTATTTACTGCACTGATGTCTGAGCTGCCCAGACCCGGGGTAGACCCTGTAGTGTGTGTGTGTGTGTATGTGTCGGTTTACTCTACCTGACCCCGTGCGAAAGAGCAAAAAACAAACAAACAAAAAAAAAAACCCTACTAACTCCAGTCGGCAGTCGAACCTATTGTTCTGTATATTTCCTGTACACCTTATCTATATATATATATATATATATATACATATATAGATAGATAGATAGATAGATAGATAGATAGATAGATAGACAGACAGACAGACAGACTTTATCTGGGGAAATTTTCAAAGTATATGCTATGTTTATGTCCTGTATTGTAGGTTGCTTTGGATAAAAGTGGCTGCTAAATGTAATGTAATGTAATGTAAGGTAAGGTAATGTTTATACAGTAAAATAAAACCAATTTAGTTGTGTTTCCACCTTATAAGAGAGAAGGAGGGAGTGGTGGTTAAGCGAGCAAAAGACTGCAGTGAGAGAGTGAAAATAGTGAGGGGGAAAAGGGTTGTAATGCAAATAAAATGTTATTTCCTGATTCTGTCACAACACTTACACTGTACTGTAAAAACATCAAAACACCCACACTCTCACAAAACACTGAGGGAATTTTGTCGAGGCAAAGTACAACTAAAAAATACGACTGTACATGCAACTATTTCAATATAGTTCCTTTGTCACTCATTGTTGACTGGAGATACACAGGAAAATATAAGGAAAATATAACATACAGGTAAATACAACACCATACACTGACAAAAAAGTGTTGATTATGAAGGATTATTATTGATCACGGTGCTTCATACTTAGCCTTTAACATTGAATCAAAATCAAGAAAATAAGTAAATCACAACAAATCACAAAATCAGATACTACATGTTATGTCATTGATGTTATGTTTTCTGTTCATCACACAGCAAACAAGGACTAGAACAGTGGTTGAGTGTCTTATTCTTTTCTTGTTGCACTTTTAAATGATTCATTCATTTTGTTGTGTTTTACACCATTTTAGTCTTGTGCATTCTTTCATATTGATTTGTTTGTTGGGACTATCATTTCCATAACATCTGGTTGTATCTTTCACGTAATTTTTCATTTTGTATGTTGCACGTCATTTTCTTCATTCTGCTAATGTCTTATTGCATCATCTTCATTGTCTATTTTACATCACTTTCATATTTTACATAATACGTGTACACATTTTTATCGTTTATGTTGTTTTCTCTTCATTGTATTTCTACAATTGTTTTTATCTTGCTGCTTCTTTTACATCATTATCATCTTGTGTCATTAACATGTCATTTAAAATTACAAATAATAAATTCAGTCAGGATCAAACATCAGCCTTTAAACTTGAAAGAAATAACGATGGCACATTTATCATAATAATCAAAAGTTTTTCCTGCTTCTAAAATATGTTATTCATACAGAAACTATACTATAATAAGTGAATGATATTCTGGCAAGATAAAGTGAGGATTTTCTTCAAAATGTTCATTAGCTGTGTGTTTCAGACTGATTAAATTTTTTCCCCAACTCTAATGTGACACCTCATTTTAGGTTTTGTTGCTTGTTCTCTGTAAGATAAAAGCAGAAAGACGAATAACAGACAGGACTTTCTTTCACTCCTCTGTCAGCATTATGCCACTAAACACTAAAGGATAAGTAGGAAATGCATTCAAGCAGGTGCTTGTGTCAGCTAACATGCGTTTTGAGAAGAGGAAGAGGAAAACCTAATTATTCCTGTGATCAAAGTAATTATTAGGAAAAAACACTGACCCAAAAATGTCTCAGCTGGAAAGCATCACAGCTCAATCTGCTGCAGCCTATTAAAGGAGTTATTAGGCATGCACAGAGTGCTCGCACATGCCGACAGTCATGCATGACAAAATGTGCACATTTACAGAACCAATCAAACACAAAATGTGAACCAGTTTACTTAAAACAATACTCACACAGACTGTGTTCACCCATTTACTTACAAAGTGGTTCGCAAACACACTACATGAAGCAATGCTATTTAAAAAAAACTCACCTACTGCAGCTTACAGGCACTGCTGTTAAATAATGCATGTATAATAATGTATGCCAGAAAATGTATAGACAGAAAGCTTGTCTTCTAAGTTAATATAATAAGGGTTTTTACCTATAACCTAGAAACATCCAAAGCGATTTACAATAGTGACATTTCTCCTGGTTTACCTGTCAACAGTGGCTGAGGCCATATTGAAGTATCACTGTTGTGTGCCCCAGTGTACATTGAATAAACAAAGGCAGCTATATTTAAGTTTTTAGTGTAGAAGCAGAAATAGGTGGTCACAATTCATCAAGGTGAGGGGCTGAACTTCAGAATCCAATCAGGAAGTACGTTTGTGTGTAACAGGCTTCCTGAACACTTGATTGTGAAGTGAGATTCTTCTGATATCCAGCCACAGATGTCATTGAGCGTTTCCCTGGCAATCCTCTTCCCAGAAATGCTAATGTTGAGGTGTCAACACTAGCATTTCTGTGAATTTCTGGGTTCACACACGATCATACTTCCTGATTGTTTTCTGAAGTTTGGCTCCTCATTTTGATGAATTGCAATCACCCATTTCTTCTTCTCAACAAAATCTGAAGGAAAACCATGAAAACTTAAATATAGTTGCCTTTGTTTATTCAATGTACACTGGGGCACACAGCAGTGATACTTGGATATGGCCTCAGCCACTGTTGAGAGGTAAACCAGAAGAAATGTCTCTATTCTAAGTTGCTTTGGATAAAAGTGTCTGCCAAATGTAATGTAATCTCAAAAGAGAAATGATACACTAAGCTTCCCGTCCATAATAGGTTTCTTCCCCTCAACCACACACCCGCTGAACTGCTGAGTCTAGTGATTGGATGCTCGATAGTTAGGGACGTGAAGCTTCCAGCGGCGACCGTCAGGTGTTATCCGGGGGCCAGAGTGGGTGACATCGAAGGTAACCTTAGGCTCTTAGCCCAGAGTAGTAGTTTCCATCGTATCATGATTCACACTGATGGTAACAACGCCCGGCGGAGACAATCAGAGATTCTCAAATTTCAAATTCTCAAAAACATAGGATCGGTCTGCAAACTTGCTAAATTGGTGTCAGACACCGTAATATTCTCTGGCCCCCTACCCAATTTGAATAATGATGAAATGTACTCCCGCTTTTCATCATTCAACCGGTGCCCCAATAACGGCATAGGCTTCTTTGAGAATTGGCAAGTGTTGTGGGGAAACCCCGGTCTCATGCGGAGAGACGGCATCCATCCCACATGGGATATTGCTGTGTTGTTATCTAGAAATAGGGCTGATAGCTTTAGCTGCCATATTTGATGGACCAGAGATGGGACACGGCAGGGGTGGCGCTACCAATAGGCAGACTAGGAAATTGCCTAGGGTGCCATGAGAGGGGGGGCACCTGCGACCACCTCATTTTTTTTTCTGTTGACTTATTATTATCTTTCTAAGTTGTTCTAATTTACATAAATACATATTTTTGATATAATTAGTTTAAAAGGCGCCCTCCGTTTGTCCATTTTGCGGGTTTTAACGTCACAACAACCCTGCAACAATGTTCAGGCTGATTATGTCGCTATGCAATTATGTCTAAGAGACCAAAAGCCTCAGGAGCACAGGGAAGAAAGAGAAGAAGAGAAGAGGAGGAAAAACAAGAGAAACACAGAGGTGATTAATCGATTGTTTGATAGAATGTTTAAATTGTATTATACGTTTAGCTACAAGTAGGCTACAGTTTCTTTTCTGCCATATGCAATCTCACTGTATAACAAACTCACATAAAACCAACCCAGTCTGAGATTGCATGTGCACTTTACTGTTCACTACTGTGCACTTTACTGTTTTATTCTATTCTATTTTATGATCTCGCTTATTGTATTGTATTTTTATTTTTTATTTCTATTTCTATTGTACCCTACTGCTGCTGTTACGTGACAATTTCCCAGCTTGGGATCAATAAAGTACTTTGTATTCTATTCTATTCTATTTACAGTACAAAATGTGGCACAACTAAGGTCAACTAACTAAAGGATTTCCTGGTAAGCTTTTTTCTGGCTTATTTTCACAGTAGAAACCAGAATATGTGGCGTGTCTCTGTGGTGAATATGGTTTTACAATATAATGCGAGGCACGGTAAATGTCTTCATAGAAATGTGTGAGGCATAATTTCTGTCTTGTCAAATTGGGTAAAACTCATTTTAAGTTATTTGGGGTAGGTTCCTTTTCTAAGCCATTAGATGGCGCTGCCTGTTGAAGGTGGAAATGTACTGCTATTTAGGGGGAAAGAAGAGTTAGCTAATGACCACACACAAGCAGTACTGGCTCCTGTGATTATTTACAGATATTATTTCTGCACTCTTCAGGTACGCATACTGTCTAGCCCCAATATTTAGGAAAGAAACTCAAGATAGTTGTGTTAATTCTAGTAATTATTATTGTAATTAGTAATTAAGCTATCTAGCTTTGTTCAACTTTAACCATTGTAATTTAGTGGCTAAGTTGCCTAGCTTTGTTTAGCTTTAAATAAGTGAAAAGCAATGGCTAAATTGTCTAGCTTTTACCAGCGTAATGCAAGAGCTAAGCTGTCTAGCTTCATCTAGCTTATATCAGTGTAAAAGTTAATGAGATGTTAAAGAAAGTAAATGTATTCTCATTTCTTTTATTTTGTTAAAAGGAAATGTCCATGTTTGATTTTCTATATACATGGTTCTTTAATAATACAGCTAATGACCACATGCAAGCAGTACTGGCTCCTGTGATTATTCACCGATATTATTTCTGCACTCTTCAGGGGTGTAGCATCTCATGTAATATGTAATGTTATAATGTGATAATGTGCTCAATGTATATATGATGGATAGGTAGGTAGGTAGATACTTTATTAGTCTCAGAGAGAAATTCAGTTTTCTGTAATTTATTTTTATTAAGAGACTGAGAAGCTCTTATTTAAGTTATTTTTATTTGCACTGCACAAGAGACTGAAGTGCTGTTATTTCAGGTATTTCATTTGCACAAGAGACAAGAAGTCCTCTGTATTTTATGTTTACTAGGGAAAATCTTGCCTGGGCCGCCATAGTGCTTAGCTCCACCACTGGGACATGGGCACAAAGTAGAACACTTCTCTGAGCTCCCTTATGTGTTGGTACAAACACAGAGTAGAGGTACAGTAGATTGTGTCTGTCACCCGCCCAAATATTCACTCCAATACTAAAAGACAAACAAGAGTGAGGTCAAAAAACCTAATAAAAATTACTCCCTGTCAAAATGACCATAAACAAATTAATAATCACATTAAATGTGGACTATTACACTTTAGGTCTATTTCTTCTAAATCCCTTCTCGTTCATGACTTAATTAGCGTCTAATAAAATGGATATACTGGCCTTAACAGAAACCTGGCTACAACAGGATGAGTATGTGAGGCTGAACAAAGCAACACCACCAAGTCATAGAAACTTTATTTGTACTAGGAGCTCAGGCCGAGGTGGAGGAGTGGCAGTAATCTCTCAGTCTAGTTTACTACTTAGCCCTTAATCTAAACCTATATCATTCCTTCGAAAGCCTTACAGTGACTCTCTTCCATCCTAAATGGAAAAAACCAAAACCAGTTCTATTTGTAATTATCTACCGGCCTCCTGGGCCTTACTCTGAATTCTTAGCTGAGTTCTCAGACTTTCTATCCAGTATAGTGTTAGATTCAGATAAGATTGTAATAGTAGGGGACTTTAATATTCATGTTGACAATAGCACCGACTGTTTAGAAAATGCTTTTCATGGCCCTATTATATGATGTTGGCTTCACTAAAAATGTAAATGAACAAATTCACAGTCACAAGCACACCCTGGACCTTGTTTTAACCTATGGTATAGAGATTAGTCAGCTCAATGTGCTTCCCAAAACCCCATAGTCTCAAATCATTTTCTAATTACCTTTAACTTTATACTAGAAGAAGATTCCCCTCCAATGACTAAAATTCAGTTTAGGAGATCCCTATCTGACAAATCTATCTCAGACTTTAAACATATAATCCAGTCAACATTTAGTGCCATGTTTGAACTCTATCAGCTGTGTTTACATCTCTGCATTTGGGTTCCCTGCCCGGTTGTGACACTGAATGCCTGGAGAGAGATCTTGCTTATTTATAAAAAAAAAACAATAAAAAAAAAAAACTAGATGCTATTCAAATTTAATATAAGAAATCAAGAACAACCCAAGGTTTTTGTTCAGCACTGTAGCCAGGCTGACCTGCTGAGTGTTGGTCGACCTGCAGCGATCTGTTGATGGAAAGTCCATACAGTTTGTGAACTTAATAAAATGTCTTCGGAGATAGAATCAGACGAGGATGAAGATGAAGGCGAACAGCCAATTCCGATTTGTTTGTCAAAGAGCGTATCCGAATGGTGGGCTAATGGATCACTTAGCTTCTGTCCGCTGTTCTTCCTCTGGGATGACCCCGTACCATACACGGCTCTGGGTGAGGCTTATGACATTGTGACGTAGATAAGTTTGGCCTGCTCTGATCCACTCGTTTGTCTGCAGGTTGACCTTTCAATGACAAATAAACCCATTTAGGTCGAAATTTCACGGCTGGGGGTGCTGCGTACATAAACCGCTTGTTGTGACCCACCACATTGTAAGAAGAGCTACTGAAAGTGGTTTTTAGCAGAAGGCACTCTTTAAATAGGCTGTGCTGTTAAAGGGCACCTGAGCTGCCAACATCCACCTTAATCACACAGACCATTCGTTTTGTTGCAGATAGTGCAGTTAACTGTCAACTGCCCACTGACTGGCTAACACTTTACATTGATCACTAATGAGAAGGGTTAAAGAGGTCAAATGACTAACAACACTATTCAAAGCAGAAAAACACACCAGAAACACCACAAAAGAAAGCTTCTGAGTGTAAACTGTGGATTTAGACATTCACTTGGGCACAGCATTAAAGGCACTATATCTAACCCTTTACTGTATATTCTACTCTAAAAGAATGGCATGCCATTCTACCAAGGATACAAATATATTGAACTGAAGGAGTATGTTCCCATCCACTAGTGGGTAGTGAGTACCCCACCACAGGGCAATTGAACTTGGCCTCACAAAGTGTAAGGATGGGGTGGGGTGGGAAACAATTTTCGTCAAAGAAAGTGACAAGGTGATCAAAGCTATTAGCACTGTTGGTGTTTTGAGTTTGATTATGAACCTCATGAAGGTATGAAGTGATCATGTGATGTTATTTTTGATAATTCCACCAAAATAACAGTTTCTTTTGGTTTAAAAGTTGTTTTCAGTCGGTCTTACTCCAAACTTAGTTTTCACGTTAGCTTAACCCACTGAAGTCTGACAAATTAGTCATCTCTGCCGTACAACTCTGATAAAAGATCAGTACTCTTTAAATGTTTAAAAACACATAATTTTAGATTCTTTTTACATTTTAAAGCAAAAACAGTATGTTTCTCCTTTAATATGACTTCTTGAAATGCATAAATATGGAAAAGGAATATGCATGATTCTCCACTCCTCTGTCAAAATAAAGAGAAGTGACATTTCAAAATACTTTTCTCACCTTTAAATGAATAATACATGCCATACATTACTGCAGCAGAAAGAAATATAGCAATGTAACCTGAAAACAACAGGCCCTGACATTTACAGGTGTTTAGCAACCAAGTATCTCACATAGTAGGGAATATGAAGCCATAGTAACAAATGATCACGTCTGAGCTGTCCTGTCTGCAACGGATCGCTGCTCTAACATACACAGCAGTAACAGCATCTACTGCGATTCAGTGCACTCCACTGGCAGTCGGACAGAAAATACAATCATACTACACTTGTGAGGACATAAAATGAAGTAAAAGTAATGAATTATGTGAAAACACAGAGTCTGGCCAACTGGTAATGCTAAGACCTTGAAGGGGAAAGACAGGGTAATTTGTTTTATTCAATGTAAAAGGTGACAACACAATTGTCAGCTGTAGCTTTGAGAATGTAGATGACAAAAATGTTTGTTTCTTCAAGGAAATTACAAAGACAAAGTAACTACATGTCAGTGTGGGAGTATTTTAACAATCCAGAAGAACTCTAGTGCTATTTTAAGCATAGCGTCCTTGCTTTATTTTGTCAAATATGAAACACATATGAGAATATCTTTATGTTTTTGGCAAAAGATTGATAAAGTGCGACTCAGAATGCTTTGCAGTCAGTGAATTTAGAGATCTTTTTTTTTTCATTATGTCATTTGATCTGCAGAATATGTTTGTAGAAAAACTTATTAATACTTAACATGACAAGAAAATGTAGTCACATCAATTCCTGTTCCGGTTTCATTTCACTGGCTACCTATACATGTGATTCAAGATTCTAGTTTTTGCATAAAACAATTTCATCAACTTGTACTATCTTACTTTTTGTACTTAGTCATTTCACATACATCTGCTAGGACCAGACTCTTCCTAAAACAAAGAAAACATCGGCAGATAGCAGGACATTTTCTTATTAAAACCCTCTTCTATAAAATGTTTCTGAGTTCGTATTCTAGATTCTCAGTGTCTGATCTTAGTAAACTCAAATGCATCTATTCACCTAAACTACATGCACTTTTTTATGTACAGATTTGTTGCATTTTACCTCACTTAATAATTAATTAAAAATAGCTTGATTGTTTTGTCTTATATGCAGTGGCGGCTGGCCCATAGGGGGCGCTCGGGCTCCGCCCCACCACAGATGTGTAGAGGTAAAAAAATATAAAATATGAAAAATAAATAATATATATGTTAGTTTTACTGAATAGTGTGTGTGTATGTACA
>JAPSES010027702.1:0-12986 GCA_029822895.1 Maxillicosta whitleyi
CAACGGTCTTACTGCAAAATATCAATTTTACACATGCAAAGTAAATCAAGATTAATTGCGATTAACTATGAAATTTCGGAGATTAGTTGCGATCAAGAAAATGAATCTTTTGACAGCCCTAATTGAAACATGATGTAATTATATAGCAGATGATTTGGCCCAAGTGAGGGTTTTTCTGCCACATCTTTCTCTCCTTATGTTTTGACGCCTACGTACTAAACGCCTCAGCTTTCCCCTAAACAGAATTACTTATTTAATCTTCCATATGGTTTATTACTTCATAACAATAAGACAAGGAACCGCTTAACCTTGTGTATTTGTTACTAGCTGAATGAAACGTTCTAACATCCCTTTTGTTCCAATAAACGTAATATTGTGTTGCCCCACATCCCAGGAGCTACGGAAACAGAATATGCAGAGACAGAGAATTTCATCACTACAGTATAGTTTAATTTATTCATGTTTTGCTCACAGATTTTGATTGACATTGACATGAACTGTAAAAAGTAAAAATGGGTCAGCAATCAAAATCTCCTTTGTAAAATATGCAAAGCTTAATGAACCACAAACAATACAGCTTTATTAAAAATGTATCACACAATTAGAAATATGAAATCATGTTGGAGAAATATATTTATACCAGAGTACTCATTTATAATTTATGAGCATATAAACATTCGATTTACCTGACATTGCCTGTTTCACAATGATGTAGAATGATGGCAAAATACACTAAGTACAAATAAATAAATGCAGTGGCTCCCCCTGTTGGTGTGTGAGAGACAGTGTGTGGGAGTGTGCAAAGATGAGGACAAAATAAAAGCATGATAAAACACATCATTAGAGACGTAATATCCAGTTAATATCTCCACATTACTGGCACTTCTCTGAATGTTTGATAATTTCATGCATGTCTCAATTACCGTAACATTCTTTTGTGTTGCCCGAAAGAAGTCAAGGCACGAGAACAGTTTAAAAGTATAAAATGCTCTTTAATGTACATCATATGCTTATACTTCGATACTCTTAACCCATAAACACCCAAATATACACCAGTGACCAAAAGCATCTACTGATCTAAAATGTTTAATACCTGTTAATCCACTAATCCTATTAATAAATGTGAATAATTGGTGTAAAATACAGTTTGTCATGTTTTCATGGTTATCAGATATGACCCATTTGAATGTCCAGAGACTCCGTAGTGAACATGTAAACACACAAATCTGATGAAACCCATGGAGTTGGATCAGTGACAGAGGATGGAGACATGATCAGTTATTGATAGATTTTACTGAAAAAGTCACTTTTTCCCTCAAGTTTTCTCTGTTTTTTTTGGTACGATAATCCTCAGCATGGTGATTGAAGTGAAAATAAATATAAATATAGGAAAATACCTGACTTTCACTGAAAAAACAATTAAATAGAGAAGATAATATTAGGATTAAAGGTGATAAAGCACTTCAGAAAGGTCAAAAAATTGGCACTGGGTCGTTTAGGGTTAAAGATGGAGTTGGATTGTTTTCTGCAGGATGCATCAAATCAGGTGCAAGAACTCTACATTTTGATTAAATAAGTGTTCACTGCAGTTATTTCAGACACACTCGTGGTTTTCCACTCCATATTGTCCTTTGTGCTTAATTCAAGCTCATGTAGTTTGTCAAAGCAGGTCTATAACACAGCTGTTTCTTGTGGGTGAATAATAACCTAGAGGCTTAAACTTAATGTCTGCATCTGAGTTCTGCTCCATTACTATCATTATGATAATGGAGGTGTAACCTCAATGACCGCTGCACATGTTTCCACTGTGGCACAAAGTTTACAGTCTGTGCATGTTGACTTTGAGCAAATAACACTGGTTTCTGTCGACTCCCACATCTTTACTCTCTAGTTAGATTTTTTTTCCTTTATCATATAACCAAATTTTTTGCCATAAATTATCATATAAGATCTGAACTCTGTCACAATGCTGCCCACATGTATGTATACTGTTGGCCATAAGATTAGAATTGGTCAAGAAGTGACTGTGGAAATGTGATTTATTCTTCATAGATAAGGTGTAACTGCAGTATGTAGTCATTCTATCTGGTCCAAGGTGATTACTGATGTGTATAAATAGGAAAAAAAAAAAAAAAAAAAAAAAGAACATGTCTGGAAACAAAAATATTCAGTGTATTAATTCAAAGTCATGGGTCCAGAATAAAAAAAAAATGTAAATTTTTTAACTGACATAATTAATAACCGGATCACATTAGGATGGAAATGTTAATTTACTGTCCATTTATATATATGTATTTAGACAATAACATGTTACGTCCTGATAAATGAAAAATTACATAAGCAAGATACTTTTGCCTCCATTCAGTATATGTTTTTTGTTAGCCACCAGCTTCTCTCACAACATGAAAAAAGGCATCAACAATCAATTGCTGCGCAGCACATCTGCCACAGACTGACAAAAAAAATATTAAAATATAGTTGAGGTTTGAAACATAACTTATGCAAGTGCATTTTCATAACAGGTGTTGTGGTGTAAAATCCACCGAGGTGCTTCTACTAGTTTTGTGTGTCCAGTGGAGGTCGGATTATTTCATCTGAGTGGAATGTGCTGTTGGACAGAAGAGGACGAAGCGCATGCGCAGACACACTCAGACTCACATATTGGGTCTGAGTAATCATATGACCACACACACATTCAACAGATCCAGAGCATTGCATTATAAAGACCGACCCCTTCAGAGGTTGGGGCTGGTTTTATGCTTTGTCTTCTCTCACACTGTAGTAAATAAACACTGCGATTAATATATTTGTCTATTTAATGCCACAGCACAGGTAAGAGGTAAAGGTAAAAGTTGGAAGCAAAAAGTAATATAAAATAAAAGTGTTTCATCTATAACTGTTGTTACTGCAAAAGCAAACACAGAACTGATGACCAATCCTCCTTTTAACCTTTCTAACCAAGGACAAATGACCTTTTTATCAATTTCTATCACTTCCTAATGATCTGCTAACCCAACACGTGAAAAACCATGAATGACCTTTTTAATCAAGTCTTTCCATTAATTATTATTTCTTTTTATCACAAGAACATTATTACCATGACAAACACACTCTCTGCCTCTGTACACCACCACAGCGGAAGGCCAAAGTGAAAACAGAAAACAGACTATAATTGAAGTATTTGTGAATCCTAAACTGCGGATGCAATATTTTTGCTAATTGAACATCTCCAGTCTTCACTGTGGTGGTATACAGAAGAGAAATGACACTGTCCAAAAACATATAGACCGGACTGGGTGTAAATCTACAGCTTGACAACCAAAATATAAATATATAACTGCAATTCCTGATTAGGTTTTAGCTCAGTTGTCTTTAGTTTAGTCGTAATTTATAGTATCTCTCATTGATTTTACACATTTATTGTTGATTAAGTTATAGCTCAGTTATTTTTATTGTTATTCTTATTTATTTTATATATTGTTTGGTCATAGACGACACTTATACAGTGCATTTTATACACTTTCATGATGCACAAAGCCACACACACACACACACACACACACACACACACACACACACACACACACACACACACACACACAGACAAGTACGTGGCTGCTGCCATGCAAGATGGTGGGACCAATTTAGGGTTTAGTGTCTTGCTAAAGGACACTTCGACAGTCGGAACGAGGGTTTGAACTGTCAACCAATCATTGGATGACCCGCTCTACCAACTGAGCTACAGCCAACCATATCTGTTTGTATGTCTGTAATTGTGCTGTCTGCAGTATTTTGTCTTCTAATTTAGAACTAGAAAAACTTACTTACATGGCAAGAGGCAAAATTGAGGACTTTTAGAAGATGTATTCAGATGTTGTATTCCTTCCTAACCTTCATGAATAACCTAAATGTGCCTCGAACTGGACAAGGACTGTTGCATGACTTATGACCTGAAATATTATTTTTATCTAAATAGTTGAAGTCTTAAGTTTAATCATATTTTTATTAGTAGTTAGTATGTTTTAAGATAGGATGTCTTTGTTTCACTTAGTAAGTTTTTAGGATAGTATTTGTTGGTTGTAACATCTTCTTCATAACAAGCTGACAGATTTATAAACACAGGACTTAGGATGTTCATTAGAATATATATAAGATCTAAACACACTGTCAGGTTTTACAGTTGAGGTATCACATCAGCCCATCTTTTTGGTGACCCAACCCACCGAGGCCACAGGATCAGCCCATTGTTTGAGGATCAGTTTAGTGATGTGCATTAGAACGCCTATACCCATATCCTCCCTGGTGCGGGTGCTTAGTGCTAAGTACTCCTTTGTTTGTGAACAGATCAAGACAAATTACATTTATAAAAATAAGAATTGTAGAAATAATTCTCATCCACTTAATAAATAAAACAATAGTCATGAGGTGATCAGTGTCTTTCTGTGAATTTAATTATTGGATCCAACAATGGGACAGATCATACAGAGCCAAAAGCTGTCTGCAGGAGAGGACAAAGATCACAGTTTACTCATTGTCTCTTATACCGCAAACTCTAAGATAAAATACGCTCAAACTGGAATATCAGGGTGGGTAAGAAGACATAAGCCCCCAGAGACACTTCTGAAATAGGGCACCTTTTCATCACCGCAGGCGTCCAAAGGGTCGTTGGCACAGACCAGATCAAAGGGTGCTTGACACAGACCAGATACAACGTAGGAAACAGTCCATGTTGCCCCCACTCAGAAACTAGGACAAAGTTCAGCTACTCTTTATATGTAACACAGAATATATGCAAATATAGAATATGCAAAATTATCATTACAGACTGTAACAAATCCTGACTTATTTTTGGAGCATCCAACAAAAGAACACGTTAACACCTCAAAATAGCATATTACTAGTTCCCTGGTTAAAGTATTAGTAGTGAAATAGACATAGAAATGAAGAGGATGACTGACTCATGATGCATTGGATATATGTGTCTGTATGCATATTAATGCTGAACTGAAATGTATGTACGGTCAATATGTAATGCACATACCAATATTATTATCAATATTTTATTTTATTCACTGTAGATCTTACTGAGAGTGGGAGGAGGGGGGGTTTACAAGTGTTCTGTGTTTGTTTGTAGTGTTATATTGTTGTGTTTACGATCGCATTAAAATGTAAAAAAGAGTTGATTTTAGTGTCATTGGTAAAACTATACAAAAATACGTAAACTGACATTTTCTCTACAGTTGATGCCAAGTCAGTTAGTACAGCGGTCCCCAACCCCCGGGCCGTGGATCAGTTGGTGCCGAGAAAATAACTAAGAAATAACTAATTATTTATGTTGCATGTATTATGAGTCTGAACAATCTTTTATTTTGGAAAAATGTGTTATTTTGAAAAGTGACAAACTGACAACTTTATTTCATCTGTTAAAATATATATATATATATATACATAGGCTATATTTATTTATTTTTCCACATGTTTTTTTTTTAATAATTTATTTAAAGGCCAGAGAGAAGATATTAAAAAAGAATGTTATGTTATTGGAGCAATGTTATGAGAAAGTTGCTAATAAAGTTGCAAAGGAGTACACAGTGGATTCACGTTTGTTATTATACCGCGACGCACCCCCCACCCCCTGGTCCACAGTAAAATTGTCAAGCGTTGAGCGGGCCGCAATGATTAAAAGGTTGGGGACCACTGAGTTAGTAGATAAAACTCAACTATATTTACTCCCGCCTAAAAGAATGAGTTTTACTGGGGAACAAAGATGTGTGCTCTAAATATCGATTGCTCATTCCACCCTGTGAAATCTATGTGTCTATCGACTCAACTCTTGACACCTGAATGTGATGAAGTTCAGCAGCTAAAGGAACAGTGTGTGTTATTTGGTATCAGTTACAGGGATTAATTATGTTAATCATGCAGAGTTTATAAGGAGAAAATCAATGCTCTATTTAAGTCCAAGCAAATAAGATTCCAGTGTTCTTTAATGGTTTCATATATATGCAAAATACAATACTTGTCTGCAGACACATTTTTCTTGTGCAACCGGTGATAAATCTGAATTATTTAACTGGTAGTGTGTTCTCTTTCCCTGTCAATCATCTCAGATTGCAATTGTTTTTTGGTTTTTTTGGGTTTTTTTTGGACACTTCATGGGATTTCAGAATAAAATGTCAAGTAATAGTGTACGGTATATATATATTTTTGTTTTTCAATGAGTCACAAAAGAAGATTGATGCACACTTAGTCCCTGTTTGTCCAGCAACGATATCTGGTGATAGATGAAAATGCATCACAAGTAACGCGGCATCATCTCAGTGTGACCACCTGCCAGTTTTCTGCTGACTTTACACCAAGCAGGCAGAAACTGAAATAATGCATTTAGACACCTTATGCTGATGACACAGAGAAATGCTACATAAATACATAAAAACCCTGCAAATCACTCATAATGTCATTCTGCATTCATCAAAACAAACGAGCAAAAAAAAAAAAAAAAAAAAAAAAATAGAGGATTTCCCTCTTGGGTTCAGGAAACAGCTTCAGTTGGTCTATGAACATGTTTGGCTCACTTGACAAATATGCACAGTGGGGTGCCAGCAGAAATACTTGCCAGGAAATGTGAAAAGCATAATTTATTTAAAGAGCTTACTCCCTTTGATTACCGCAGATCAAAACAATGAGCTGTGCTGAATTGATTTGCCTCTTTTTAATTATGACTACGTTTGATTTGGGGAGCTGTAAAGTAATCAGACGATATGGTTGAGTTGGAAGTTATAAAGCATTGCCACAGGACTGATGGTGTCATGCTCCGCTGTCAAAGGGAAGAAAAATGACAATGGCATCTCTGAACTATTGTCATATATGTAGCTATTAATTTCTATCGTTACACAAACACCCAGAATAATATGCCTCATAGGAATAAAGATTAATGCATGTGTAAGTTCAGTAGTTTCCACAGAGGAGTGAGAGGTGATTCTTTTTTGTTTTTTTTCTCGCATAAAGTGGAACAATGGGGAGAGTCATTTATATCGCATAGTGTTTTTTCTCGTTTATTTTGTTGACAAAGGTTCGCACAGCAACAAAAGACAATTCCCTCTGATGTTCACTGATTTTCTTTGTGTGTTTTGTTCCTTCTTATTTTTTATTTTTTTTACTTGAAACAACTTGTAGCTCTCGCCGAGTAAAGTCAGAACAAAATCAAGCAAATTACTGAGATTCTGAAAATGTGTTATGGTTACACTTCACTGGATAGAAATGCTAACACATTAGCACTGGAAGGCAGAACGCACTTGATGATTATTATTCTATACTATTATTATATACTATCCCTGTAAAGCCTGAACCATTAAATCATTGACCAAATATTCTAGTTCTTTGAAACTGGAGCCTTTATTGGTCCTTCTGAATATATTTTTTTTCAATATCAATTTCCATCTATTTTGTATCATATTTGATACAATGGGTCTCAGGGCTTAAATATTATTATTTTTGAACAAACAAAAACATATAAAATGTTGGTAAAACTGGTAATTCCTTTGCAAAATTGGCCTGATAATCTTCTAGTGTCCCTTGAAAGGCCTCTGGTGAATGAATTCCTCCCCCCTGGTGGATTAGTTGTGTATTGCATATATCTAATAGTACATATCAGGTTTTTTCCAAGACAAAAAAAATATAACACCAATCATGTAGAGCAAAGGTCACCAACTCCGGTCCTCGAGGCCCAGTATCCTGCATATTTTAGATGTTTCCCTCTTCCAACACACCTGATTCAATTAATGATCAGGTCATGATCCAGCTCTGCAGAAGCCTGATCACTATCTAGGTGTGATGGAAGAGAGGGAAACATCTAAAACATGCAGGATATCAGGCCTCAAGGACCGAAGCTGAAGACCCCTGATGTAGAGGGCTTCAAAACTCATGTATCAAATATGATACATTTGGCATTATAGGATTATGAGTCTCAGCTGCACATGGTTTGCTTTGTTTGATACACGAGGCAAGACATATATAGAATCAAATGGAGTCCATGTTAAGTGAGAACAGTTTCCTGAGATCTATTGTCTTCTTAGAGAGGGGAATGAAAGCAGAAAATGACTGACATTCTCAAGTGGATGGTTGCAAGGCTACATTTGTGTTTGTTTAGGTTGGTGCTGCTGTATCTACATAACTAGGCTAACCTAACACTGCATCATTATGTACTCTATGTAAATCTCATTAAATCATGTCACAACAGCTCATTGAGAACTGTGTTCCTTAGCAGCTTCCACAGAAAACAGTTTGGAGTAGACTGACAGGAGTTCTTCTCATTCATGCCCTTCACTAAAAGAAAGAGAACAAATGAAAGAGGAAAGGATCAGCGATAAGACACATTATCGATTTAATTAGGTTCTTTGTGCTGCCATGGGAATTGGCTTCGCCTCTCGTCTACGGTTTTGCAGATCATCAGAAAAATAATGTTGTTTTTTTTTTAAACAGAAGTGCAATTCTTCATGCTTTTAATTGAGACTATTATGGCCTCAGTCCATTTACAGATGGTGACTAGACAATGTTAAAAGTCGTCAAATGGAAGAAGAATCCCAGAGGCACTGTTGATGTAAACCCAGTCAGACGATTCACACAGAAATGGAGAGAAATGAGACCAAACAGACACTTCAGGGTAGATAATGACAGGGAGAGAAAGAGTAGTACGAGAATTATAGACACCGAAAAACAGAGATGGAGAGACTGGCTTTAGTTCTCATCTGTGATGCAAAAACCCACTTCTCTCAGAAAGTTTTGGCACAATACATAAAGCTTAAGCTGCTACTCCCTTGAGAGTTGCACACTCATAAAATCGCCGCCACAAAACAGAACAAAATAGGCCGTTTCCCCTGCAAAGACTTATGTTTCAAAGGCAGTTGTAAGATGTGAAGCGGGATGAGGCAGCAGGGCTCCCCGGTGGATAACACTTACAGAGGATAAGGGGAGGGGGAAGCATAAGATGAAGTGCACATGCAGGCAGCAGACTCATCTCTCTAAATACTCCCAGTGTCACCACCCCCCACCGCTCTGTCAACCGGCTTGAATCACCAGCGGGCGACCACGTTTAAAGTCCCGGGAGAGCTTTTGGAGAGTGGGTCATTGCTGGGTGTGCTTCTTGATCTGAAAGGATTGTTTGCACTGAAAGAGAAAATAGACGGCGCGTGGTGGGGAGGATTCCCAGGTAGTTCAAGGTTAAAGCAGAACTCGCAGCATGGCAGTTTGTGGGCAGACAACACACAGAGATATGACTGCAGACAGGGATGGGTTTTGTTGTGTTTGACAGGAAAGTTCGGAGGAGTGTAATTATGGAACTCACCAGGAGAAATTGGTTTTAGCTTTTTAGATTTGGGCCTTTACTTTAGGTCTCAAGCATCATTTTGCCTCTAAAAATGGCAATTCAGTGTGTGTACTACTGTCCTACTGCCCCTTAGACATGGTATACAGGGATCATCATTCTCTAAGCTGGAGGAAGCAGAAGTTCCGGTTGAACAGTCTTACATGTCTTCACTTTAACTTTTCATCTGTTCCCATAAATGCAGCATGATGAGCCTTTCCATAAGGTACATTCAGCAAGAAACGCATTAGCATTTTTTGGTCTAACCCATATTTAATCAGTCACACTGAGATGAAAGAGCAAAGAGCATTAAAAAAAAAGGATCTTTACCAAGATAAGTAGAAGAAGTTAACTCTCACAGGCCCTGAGCAGTGTTTTGGACCCCTGTCTTACATGTATTTAATTATTTTCATGTTCTATATGCACATATTAAATTGGGTAAAAGAGATTTTTGTCCACTCTGCACCTTATGCACAGAATATGTTGCAGAAAGACTGAACTAATTTCATTGAGTCCTTTTAAATCCAACTTGAAATTTCTGAAGGTTGAGTCCACAATGTGTTTTTGTTTTTCACAATATGCCTTTTATTTGTTTTTATGCTTGCATTTTAACCGTATAATGTTTTTGTTTATGTATTTGCTGCTTTCCAGGATTTTTTTTTTTTTATTAAATAAAGGTTTAAAAAAAAGTATGGAGGAGAAAAATAAGATTGTTTTTCTATAGATTGACATCAGGTTGGAACCGAATGCTTCAGCTGTTTTTTGTTTTTTTTTTTAAAGTCCATATTTTACATTTTATTTATCTGAGAATGGATCATTTTAATGCAATTTCTTACTAGTTATGAAGATAAATGTTTTGTTTTTTTTTTTTTTTTTTTACTGTGAACTCTGACAGAACTGCAGGAACTTGTGTTTTTATTTAGAAACTCAAAATACAAGCAAGCAACAATGCACAGCAAACTGAACTACAACTGTTAAAAACTAGAATTGCTTTAACAAGTTCAACCAATTACTGGTACAAATACCTATAACTGCTAACACCATTACTCCAAATACAAAAACTAACACTGTATATATTACTACTGCAGCTATTAGTGCCAATAATGGAAACATCTAACTTATATATCACAACTATATAGAAAAATGATTAATGATAACGGAGGCAGGAGAGAAGCAGGACCACAGCGGCAGGTCCGTAGATGATCCAGGAAAAACCTATGAGTCAAAAAAAGCACATAGACTCAGGGGAAGAAGTCAGAATCTTGTATTATATATTAATTTCACCTTCTGAGAAATAATAGAAGTACAGTAGGAAATCTGGAACCTAACCGTGAGACAAAGTTCAAGACATATATGAAAAGAACAACTGAGTCATAAGCTCTACAGGAGAAATGCGAGCCAAAACATCAGATAATGAATAGGTGTCTGTACTTTGTCCCTGCATGTTTTCCCAGTGTTTTTAAAAAATGGAGTTTTCAGATTGTTAAAAATGATTTTCCCATTACACTGACCATGTACATGTGCTGGAAAAGAGTTATATTATCGATTGAACAGATGAAAAGCATTAAAAAAAACATAAAAGGGACATCATCGTAAAGAAAAATGTAGCTCTGAGTACAGAATGTAAGTATTTTCTGTACCAGCCTCATTTATTTTGGCTTCATTCCTGACCGTGGTCATTATTTTATCTTATCTGGTCAATGCTGAACCTTATTGACCACAAGCCTTTCTTTTCCGGTCAGATTGCATCTAAAACTATTCTGTAGCTTCTCACATTAAAGGCTTTTTTTCCCCCAAATTGGGATCTTTTCTGATAAGACATCAATGGACTGTTTAGCCTAAAAATAGTTATGCTACATCAATGTTTTCTTTGCCAAAGGAATGGATTCCGTGGTAGATTTTATTGCGAATTCCATGTGTAACAGAGTTGAAATGTAACCATTCTGTGTTTGTTGAATTCTTACAAAATCTGAAATTTTATTGCATTACTGTCTTGATTGTTGTACCGCATTCACTTGTTTGGCCGT
Source organism: Maxillicosta whitleyi (assembly GCA_029822895.1). Classification (NCBI taxonomy): domain Eukaryota; kingdom Metazoa; phylum Chordata; class Actinopteri; order Perciformes; family Neosebastidae; genus Maxillicosta; species Maxillicosta whitleyi. The sequence goes on from JAPSES010027702.1 coordinate 11,389, forward strand.
GATTGCCTTTTGCGTCCGTACATTCTGGGCGTTTGCGCTCTCCGTACCTCCAGTTAGATCTTGCCATGCTGGAGGTAAGTTGTGTTTAGTGGCAGTCCGTATAAAAGTTCATATTTTGTTGAATTGAGATGCTGCGTTTACGAACTATGTTTTGTATACGAAAATATATAAGTTGTACTAAATGATGTATAATATTTGAATACAGCCTGAAACAGTGATTAATGAGATACAACATATTTCAATGGCAACCATACCACGGTGTGTGCGGCATCCTATGAGAGTAAAGCCAGGTTTTTATATTTTTGTTTCTCATATTTTAGTTGTATGCAGTCGCGCACAGAAGCCCTGAGGTCTTTGTGTTTTATGTTTTATGAATGCAGACAACAATAAATTGATTGACTGTGAATCCCGGATGTGTATCGTCGTGATTGAGGGTCGTTTACAGAACAGAACAGAACATCACAAACATCAATTCTTTGTCAATGTAACGCCAAAACTCGGAATTCATACATTACATTAAGTTTTGTGAAACTTCCAAAACCAGCAACATCAACCCACTGTGGGCGTAAGCTTTCTTTGAACAGTTGAATTACATGAATAGTCATCGCCTGTGTACTCAGATCTTCACATTGTGGACATTATCCACTCCATGAATACTCATTTACATGTGCACACAGTCCAAGTTTGGTTAAAGGATCTCTTTGTCCTGGGGGGTTTATACTGCAGATGTTTTACAGACGAATGCAGGCAAAGGAATCACCAAGTCATTAGATTGATGAACAGAAATGAGCAAACAGTCAAGAAATTATCAGTTAGTTAAGACAAATACTTACCCAGGACCATGATATGAAGCACAGTGTAAAGTAAATACACCAAAACCTATTAAAAATACTGTACCACATAATACATGTATGAATTAAATTTTATATAAAGGAAGCATCTGGATCCTGATAATACACCACTATATTTTTCCTATAGAGAGACACTGTAACCTAAATGCATAAATCGCACATCACAATAGATTGCACTTCTTCAGCTTTCTGCTCCATTTCTCCTTAACATTAATTATAGTTTCGGGTCAAAATATTCATACATCCCCATCACGTTGCTCTCAATGTAAGTAGTGCATCTGTTTTTCCTCTTAAGATCATGTATTCAAATGATCTCTGTGTGGTAGCTGTTTGTCTCTGTAGCTACTCATGATTGGTTTTGGGTTGGATGGTATAAAACTGCTAAAAAGCAAATGTGTCCCAGGACGCAGAAAAGTTCTCTGAAAGGTAACAAATCACTAAACGGTATGTCAATTACATTTGATACACTAGAGTCAGAGCAAGTAGAGCATAGCAAGTGAGCAGAGGAGAGTGTAAAGGGTCTGCAAAGAGGTGGAGATGGTCAGAAACACATAACCAAGCCTATTAAACACTGACACAGATGACACGTCTGCTTATCTCACACTGAATCGGGTTGAGTTTTCCTGGAACTCTTGGTATATAGAAAAACTTTACTTAAAGTGGTCCTTCCGCTAAAAAACACTTTGAGTAGCTCTTTTTACAATGTGGTGGGTCACAACAAGCAGTATATGTACACAGCACCCCAAG
>JAPSES010027753.1:0-12981 GCA_029822895.1 Maxillicosta whitleyi
CCATTGACCCCAATGTTAACGAAAATTTCAAAGTGATCCAGAATCCAGGATTTCTTCCGGATCACCCCCAAAAGTTATTCATTTCTTTCTTGTGCCATTGCCAACAAATCCTGAAAATTTCATCAAAATCCGTCCATAACTTTTCAAGTTATGTTGCACACAGTCAAACGCTGGCAAAAACATAACCTCCTTGGCGGAGGTAATAAAGTCAAAGGTGGGTCAACTTGTCATGTGATGACGCTATCACATTGACAGTGGAGGAACACCACAGATACACACCGTTCAACAATGAACAACTAGTGCTAACATTCACTGGAACATGAACAATATACAGTAAAGAACAGAATAAAAACTGTACAGACACAAGCATCAACAGTCTTTCTCAAACATTTTAACCAAATAAAAAATAGTCTAACACCTTGGATTTTCTTTTAAATTTAAGCGAAGAACATAAAGTGGAAAAAGGTTAAACATCGGCTGCCAACACATACAACACGTTAGAGGAAAGAGCATATTGAAATAAATGAACAGAATAATCCAAACACACTGTCCGTCCACAGTGTTATTCAGTGCTGGTGCTTCTGTGGTTCACAGAACATTATTTAGTTTAATTCTCCTCTGAGTCGTCTTCTTCCTTCACAGTCCTTCACTAGTCATGCGCCGGCAGGGTTTTTTTTTTTTTTTTTTTTTAAACCCTTTTGTGGAATTATTTGACCTGCAAATAAAGCAACATCTTTTGGACCTGCACCAACCTGACCCAGGTCCGCTGATCCGTGCATCACTACCTTGCACTCTATGTTTTCATGTAGAAAGATGAGAGCAACATGAACTTAATGAAAGGTTCACATGCTGTGGGAGGGACAGAGACAATAACACATGACATGTCGACTGGTCATAACAGGTCAACAAACCGACTTTTCAGTTAATGCCCTAATATATATATATATATATATATATTTGGACCTTCCATCTGCAGCTCTCTACTCTTTGTCTAAATCATTTTAACCACTATTTCACACTGAAAGGGAAAATCCACTCATTTAAGCTTCTGTGATGAGTCAAAGGAGAGAATCAGAGTCTCTGAATATCTAAACACCAAGCAGCAATTACAGCCGTCAATCACATACAGTATTTGGCCCCCTACCCAATTGAAAACAACCATAATTTGTGGTTAGACCACAAGTGGGTAGAATTCTTGTCTCTTCTCTTAGAAACCACTTGAATTATAGTATGATGAAAGGTAATCATGGATTTTTTTTTACCCAGTGAAGCTAAAAAACCTGCAGTTTCAATAAACCTGTGTGTTCAGAGTGACTCATTCCCATTCACACCATTTACAACATGTCATTAAGTTTAACTAATCTATATGAATATGTTACAAATTAAATTCAAGGTTAACTAATTTATAATAAAATGAACACTCTCAGAACCCAAGCTCAGTGTGGACTGTTGGAGTCATATTTTTACGAGGGTCCAATGACTGGACTGAGTGGTTTTTTTCTGAGGTTGCTAGGCAGCCTGCAAAAAAGGCAGATACTCAAGCTGTGTCCAAAACCACACATTTTCTTAGTATGTGTGTGACATTCAATTGCTTTGTGTGCACAAATGGTGGCGTTTGTCTTTCTGGACACCAGTGGCGCCTCGTCAATAGGGGCACTAGGGCGCTACCCCACCTGTCTCATAAAGAAGACGATAGGAATCACCTAAAATTATTTTAAATGAGTTATACATGATGCAGGCAGTGAGTACTGTGTATAATCTGCATTCAAGTGTAGTAGACTCTCATTATAAATAGTGTGGGGACAGTGCACCCCCCCCTCCCCCCAAAACAAGAGATAGGAGAGCCTCGGGGCACAAAAACTTGCACCCAAGAACAAGATCTACACACACTACCTTCACCCTGGTCTGAATGCATTGGGCTATACTGTCAGTGGAAAAGACTCTTGTCAAGTTGTCAGGGCCATGCCTGACTTTAACAATAGTCATAGAAAAATGTGCTTGTTTGAAGGATAGATGGATGGAATGTACATAATGCGCAAAATACATGACTGAAAACACAGACCGTGTTTTTTTTAATTTTATTTTAACTTAAATTAACATTTTAAAATAATAATAGTGCATATAGTTTGGTTTACATTAGTGGTGGTGTGTGGTTATACTGCATCCTCACGGAAAAATAATTTCCCCAGCCCTACTGCAGGACACACCGATTAGGGTCAATTTCTGAAAGCCTCAATGCCAGTTAGAGGTGTGTAACCGTGGTAACCAACCATCACCATCACACACACACACACACACACACACACACACACACACACACATATATATATATATATATATATGTATATATATGTGTGTGTGTGTGTGTAGAAATAGATAGGTAGATATTTATTTATTTATTTATTCATTCATTCAGCATTGATAACATCTTCATAGGTTTATAAAATGTCATCATACTGGTACAACTTAAATCTATACATTCATTCACTGATTTTCTGAATTGCTTAGTCCTTGTGAGGGCCATTGCCAAATAATTGCAGGGCTCAAATCTATACATGATGACCGCAATCTACTGAAGGTATTATGCTGATTTATATTTAATCTATCAATATGATCTGTATTTGAAACTTCAGGTGCATGATCATCACATAGGAGCAACAGATGAAACGTGCTAGGATGTGACAGATTTTTACTCTGTTTTTGAAAATCTCCAAAAATGTCCTTTTTGTGACATATCTGCATTAGTGTGATTGGGACAGAAGAGGAATCTTCATAATCTGATAATCCATAAATTGGAAAGATAAACAACTGTCACAGGTGACAACATCACTATTTTATGTGGAATGAATGGTTCATGAGGCTTGTTATGTTTGATTACCCTTTACTTAATTGCATTATGGGATATGTATAGTAGCAGTGGTTGCTTACTGAACATAGTATGTAAATCATGTACATGGGTCCAAATCTACAAAATATTTTACTGTTTCAATGTATTTAATTATATTGATTATAATATAACATTATATACAGTTAATATGTATTTAAATGTAATTCTACATTACAAGTCTTTGTGTTGCTGGCTCTCGCAAATGCTAGTTTCTATTAAATTAATAAAAAAAAAACACATATAACTTAATAATTAAAACTAATTAGTGAGTCTCAGAGGACTTTTATAATGACATTACATTACATTTGGCTGACGCTTTTATCCAAAGCGACTTACAAGGTATAGGCATGTATAGCATAAAGGGCCTTGCCCAAGGGCCCACCTGGGATTGTAACTGGCAACCCTCCAGATCAAAGTCAGCAGTGTAAAACACTAAGATATATAACCTTATAACCTTTGTCAGTTACATCTATTTGAACTTTTAACAAAAATAATGCAAGTAACAGTTTATCCATATGTGGAGGATTAAGTAAAAATGTAATTAATATAAAAATTTCACGATCACTCTAAGTGACTAAAAATAGTTAACTTAGTTTTAACTTTTTTATGGGTGACTTTGAATCAATCTGTCACATGAATGAAATAGTATTGAACAGTGCAAGCAACTTCTTTTTTCCTTTGTCAGGACAAAAAGGCCTTATTTTCCTCATGAGCTGGGCTCTTTCAGCCGTGGCGTATCATTCTGAGAATGACACCTTCATCATAAATTACATACAGGCACCATGATAGCACCCAACTTCAGCCTCGGGTAAGCAGTGGGTGGTGCGGAGAGGCTTGACTTGCTTGGCTGCACAGAGAACCATATTGATTACCACTCATGTTTCTTTTGAATCAATCTCCATCACCCATTGGCCATTTTCTGCATTATATTTCATTTGGGAAGGCACATGATTGAGATGGTTGCGTGTGTGGAGCCCGTGTGTAGACCTCCAGATCCCATCAGGAGGTTCAGTATTGTCTCTGTCACATCACGATTGGCTGATAGAAGGAACCACATCACTGTCACGTCCACACCGCCTCCTCATCCTCCCTCGAGGATCCAAGGACAACATTTACTTCGCCCTTGAATTTAAACCTCCAAATTCCATTTCTGATTCAGTCTAGACACCCTCAGTGATGGTTTTGTCTATACCCATATATGTCAAATGTGTTAACATCAATGTGTGCAATTATAGTGAGACAACAATTTCAGGTTTGATTTTCCTGTCTCTGCTAACTATAAATGAAAAACCTTGAATAGATGCTTCAGTCTAGATTTTTATTCGATGCATCAAGCCCTTTGTGAGGCAGCTCTGATGTAGTAATAAAATATTTGCCACTGTCAATCAAAGTCCAAAAAATAATGAATATCTTTCCATATTTCTTCTTTTTTTGCCATGACAGGAAATTAACCCAGGAGCCATATTATACCCCCCCGTGATCTGAGACATTTCTCACCATGACAGCAGCCACACATGGAATATTTATCCCCAAAAACAATCTAACTTTTGATTGTTCTATGATAAGCCAGAGCTGCTGTATGGAAGCTTTGTGCAGCGGATCTCACTCAGCTGGTGTCAGCCAGATTTATTTTCCCTCCCAGCTCTAGAGCTCGGTCAGCGTTCAGCTCAGCCCAAAACCCCCTGGCTCTCACACCAATCTATCAAGTCCATCAGTGTTTCATGTAGCCTGGGGGACACTGGCTGGCAGCCTGAATGAGCTCGCTCTTCCTTCTCTTCTTCCTTTCCTTTTCTGTGCCTCCTCTCCCCATCTGAGCCACAGAGCTGAGCTGATGGCTTGGCTGGCTGTATGGATTTCAACTTCCCATAAACTAGGGAATGTGTTTTCAGTGAAATGTTTACTATGGTCGGACCTGTTAAACTATGGTACACAGATGCATGGAGGCTGACCCAGAGGTAAAGACAACATTATTTAACAGCAGTCAGGGACCTTGGTGCCTCTGCCAGTTTTTTGCATTTTTATCTAACCCACAAAATGAGGCCCAGGGGCCAAATCCGGCCCACCAAAGGGTCCAGTTCAGCCGTTAGGATGAATTTGTGAAATGCAAAAATTACACTAAGATATTAACAATCCTTTCAGTTCAGATTCCACATACAGAGCAGTTCAATCTCAAGTGGGCAGGACCAAAAATAAATAATAACTAGAAAAGCACTCAAAGAACGCAAACCTCCACCAAGCAGAACAGTTCCCCCACATATTGTGACTGACACCCCGCAGTATTACTCCCACATTTGTTTTTTTATCTATTTTATTAGATTCTTGACACTGGAAACATACCCACAGAAATGTGAATTCCATGCTGCTAACAAAGAAATGAACAAATCCACATTTCCATAATGGTGGTTTTATTCAGGATCTAGCTCCTTAACTATTGAAGATACGTCTATAGAAAAGTCCATGGATTATATGAGAAAACACGAGTCGGCATCTGGTGGACATTTGTTATTATTACCACAGCAACGCCAATGATAATTAAGAGAGAATCCTTTAAAAAAAATTCCTGGATCCAGACAGTGATCCGGATCACCTCCAAAATTTAGTCATCTGTTCCTTGTCTCAGAGCATTTATCTTTTTGTTTATTATTATTATTATTATTATTATTATATTAGCTTATTATTAAAAAACAAATCATTAGAGCACAGATCTTTTCTTTCTTTCTTTCTTTTTGGCTTACAGTGAAATTGTTTACCAGACTTTTGGGAGTGGATGAAACTGTCAAAAAGGCAGAGGTGGCACCTTTTTTCAGTATACAGTATATATTTGTGTAAAAAAAAAAAAAAAAAAGGATTCTGGCAGAAAAGACTGATTCAACTTCTTCTTTAAAAAAAAAGAAAAAGGGAAAAGCACAAACTCTAAAATGTACAAAGTAAATGTGTTTATAGCAGCTGTGCAAAGCTGGGAGAAAGTGAACCTCGCACATATTGACAGAAATTGTAGGCTATTAAAACATAATTTGAAAGAAAACAAAACAATTTAATGGAAATAACCACCAACAATTTTGCTCCAAAGTGCAAATCAGGTTTAATATTAGCATAAGTCAAAACACAATGATGCCTTTTGTCACTTGTCTTTTCTTTATTATTGTTTTGTTATGTTTCTCATGTGTGAGGGGTCACCTTTTCTATATGTTATCATCTATTTTAGCATATATCAGTCTTAGGAAAGTGTCCAGTGATGCAAACTATAAATAATAATTACACTCAAATATATCAAACTCTAACTTGTTTCGAAGTGCAGATATTAGAGTTCAAATGTAAGAAGTACAAGTGAAAAGTAAAGTACAAATACATGAAAACTCTGTGTTGTAATAAAGTATTCATACTTCACTACCTCCCACCTCTGCACTTCTTTTCATCACGTCTTTAGTCGTTGCGTGACATTCCGAGCCTTACATCTAAGTGGGACTATATTATGGTTTATGAAAGCATCTGTGTGTGCCACCGTGAATCACTTCAATGAACTATGATTCTATAAATAAATGGACACGCTAATCAGCTCTGAATGCTACTAAGGTACATGCCAGGTTTAATCTGTTTTCCCACAGCTTATCATCGCCCACAGTTTCAGAAATTGATCATGCATATGAATTATTTCTTCACTTTCTGAGTCACACGCTCATAGCCTCACACACACACACACACCCATATATATATATATATATTTATACCGAACGTATATTACACACATTCTAAGCCAAGTCTTAGATTTTCAGTGCTGCCCCGTCCTGTGATTGCAAATTAGAGCTTACAGGCCTGTACCTTCAGGTTCCCTGATTGCCAATTATGTTTTACTCAGCTTCTATTCAGAGCCTGAGTGAAGTGCCGTTGTATGAGTTATCATGGTCAGCATCCTAATTGTTTATTATTGCCACATTATCATTCTGGGTGGTGAAATATTGATTTTGCTTGTCATTGTTTCGGAGTCGTGTTATGATGCAGAATTTTCTCTGCAGGGATGTGCACGGACACGTTAAGGGGCTGCTGATTCTAAAAGGAGGGACCCCACCCCCACCCTTTGCCCTGTCTGGTGTTACTATTAAAGTGTCTGTGCCCTGTCAGCACACTTATCTGTCATGTGTATGTACACACACACACACACACACACAAAGCAACATGACATTATACAACATGAAGTCATCTGCAAATCTCATCTAAATACAGTATTTCCTCAAATAGCAGCTCAGACCTTTATGTACGTCAGCTGCAGAATGTACCATTTTTTTAAATTTATATTAAAGGCAGGTCTTTGTTTCAATAATTCCACATTTCAAGAGGTATCTTCATGTTTTCTCTGTAATGAAAATGCCATTTTTGCTCATTCTTTTGCACCTTTGTCAGTCCATATATTGATTTTTTTTTTTTTTTTTTTTTTTTTCAATATCAGCCATTGGCCATATTATAATCTGTATTGTGTGTTTTTTCAGTATAAATAATGTATTTTATGAACTTATGTAAGTGTTCGTAAAAGCTATTAATGTTCAGTTTTATTTTATCTGAAACAAAGAAAACTGAAGGTGAATTTTTTGACCAAATATATCATTAATTTAACATAACATAGCTTCTGAACATCCAAATGGATCATATCTGATGACCATGAAAAGATGAAAAACTGAATTTTACACCAATTATTTACATGTATTGATAAATGTAGCCTAGTGGATCAACAGGTATTAAACAGTTTAGATCATTAGATTCTTGTAGTCACCAGTGGCTGTTTGGGTCTTTAAGGGTTAAAAAAAAAATGAATATGCAAATAAAACACTTAGATGGAGACACATCTAACGTGTTTAGTGTAGAATCATGCATAGGGCTGAAATAAAACCATGACATGATGAAGATTTCAACATTTTCCTTCAATTGAAAATAGGATTTTTAATTAATCATAACCATTCCTACCCACCTCCTTTAACTACAGTTTTGCACTTAAAAAATTATTTATTCAAATAAGTACAAAAGGTTGAATACATGAAAACTGGTCATTTTTATCCCCTTGAAATTGACCGGTACATTTTTTTCAGGCTGCATATAAACACAAGCTTGCACACCCATTGCAAACGATTAATAATTCATCAGTTAATAACAACAACCATAAACCCCACCCCTTTGCACTGCAGTGAACTCAGTGCCATTTATCTGAGTAATAAAACCAATTAAATAAAAGCCCTTAGTTTCAGCAATCGTACCGTCCACATTTGCAACCGCAATAGCTGCCATCCATAGCTTTCCTGTTACACTGTCTGGAGCAGCAGCCAAGTCCGAGGGAAGAAGAGACGCAAAACAGAAAAGACACGGACCAGTCCAACTCAATTCTGAAAAGCAAACCTAGTGTTCCTCAAGCCAAACCCCAATCACCATACGTGCGTCATCACGCTGTTAATAACAAGGTGGAGAATATTTCTGCATATTCACAAAAGAGGGAATAATCACTGCAACTCATGCTGATCCAGCCTCCTGGGGACTATGACTTGGAATAGTTGGTATTTAGTCGGCACAGAAACAAACAAAAAATAAATAAATAAAGCCGTAATCATGTGAATTCATCAGATTTGTGAGAGTAGCTAAGAGTGGAAATACACATTAAGCCTGGTGCGAAAAACCAGAGTGAACAGCAACATGAGGCTTTGCAGGTTTCCTGCAGGGAGGACTGAGCTTGTAACTGGGCTCCTGCTGATACTGGAATGGCACCAGACTGAAGAGTACTCGTGTTGTTCCGGACAAGAACTGGCAACATTAAGTACGCAGTGTGTCTGTGTACAATATTGGAATATAAATGTGACTGGAGATCTGGAGATGAACACAGTTATATAGACATGAAACCAAACTCTAAGTAATAAAAGTATAAAATGTTGAACACAGTAAAACTCTTCTAGAGTTGAATTTAACTGTTTCAGATAACATTACGCTGCTCCTTCATGTTGAGTGGAGTCAGATGAGGTGGGTTGGAAATCTGATCAGGATGCATCCTGGACGCCTCCCTGGTGAGGTGTTCCAGGCACGTTCCACCAGCAGGAGGCCCCGGGGAAGACCCAGGACACACTGGACAGACTATGTCTCTGGGCTGGGAACGCCTCAGGATCCCACCGGATGAGCTGGACGAAGTGGCCGGGGAGAGGGAAGTCTGGGACTCCCTGCTTAAGCTGCTGCAACCAGACCCCGGATAAGCAGCAGAAGATGGATGGATGGAGATAACATTACTATAGAATAAAATTTACTCTATTACCAGTGTCAAATTTCAGAGTTAATTCTAATCAATTAATTGCCAACATTAACATTGAAAAATATTTAACACTGGTGTTTTCACACTGTTAAGGGTAAAAGGATTACACTTCATAGTTATTTATTTTTTTAGTAAAATTCAGTTTAAAAAGGACTCTATAATATTTTTTATATTTATAACTCTGCGGTGTTATTTTCAGTAACAGTTTGCACCCTGGGTGACATGGTGATGTAGTGGATATGTTTCACAACAACAAGGTCCTGGGTTCTATTCCAACACCAGTCCATGGTGGGACCTTCCTGTGTGGAGTTTTCATGTTCTCCCCATGTCTGCGTCTCCTGGTACTCCAGCTTCCTCCCACCCTCCAAAGGCCATAGAATGTGAGAGTGATTGTTTGTTTCTATATGTTCATCCCTGCGATGAACTGGTGACATGTGCAGGGTGGACCTGGGATAGACTCCAAGGATAATGCAGTTTCAGAAGAACGAATGAAAGAGTTTGCACCAAAATGCTTTTCCAGTGATAGAGCGAAGTCCTCCAGACCATAATACACTGATGACTTCGCATTAACAATGAGGTTTGGCATTGTTCTGCCTACAACTTTGACTAATGGTGTCACGTTAATTAAAAAAAAACAAACAATAAAAAGGCCAATAAATGTTGTAAAACAAAGACATTAACCTAAATAAACATAACCCCCCACCCCCCACCCCCCATACAATCCCCAACACAATTAGTAAAATGTCCAGTACCCACAATGCAATGCAGCAGACTGGCACTTATCATAACTCTGTGGAGTTGAATTTTACACTGCATCTGTGCAAGACTTTACACTGATGTTTAACTCTACTATTAAAGCTGCTTTACTTCATAGAGCTTTAAATACTCTATAGGTTCAAACAGCTTGACTCTGAAATACTGACACTACACTGTTTACTATGTATCTTATACTTGCTGATCCACCAATTCTATCGATATGTAAATAATTGGTGTAAAATGCAGTTTTTCATCTTTTTATCGTCATCAGATATGACCCATTTGGATGTTCAGAGGCTCTGTAGTTACCGTGGAAACACTGTCATCTTCTACAACATTGATTCACCAGTAAAACTAATGGTGTTGGATCAATGACAGTGGATGGATACACTGGGTTTATATTCAGTTAATGATAGATTTTGCAGATAAAATAATTTCCTTCAGTTTTCTCTGTTTTGCATTTAAACACCCTAAATTTTAAGATGGTTTAATCTGCATAATCAGTAAATTAAATATAGGAAAATACTGTATTTTCACTTATAAATGCAAAATACAGAGCATAATATAAGAGTAAATGGAGAGAAATCACTTAAGAAACTTAAAAATAGAGTCAAATTCATTTTGGAACTGTCACAATAGCAGCGCTGAGTCTTTATAGGTTAAAGTTTCACACTGTCTGACCTCAGTAGCATCGTGTCAGAGTATTTATCTGAAAAACATCCAGTCTGCAAGGAGCCGTGTCCTCTGAATAATTAAAAACCTCAAGATTTACAACAGCGTCAATATTTAGCACCAGGAAGGGAACAGATTAGTATTTATATGTTACCTGTGAAACAGACCTTCACGTTTCACCTCTAGACACTTGAATTTAGAGGATTCTTTATAGGCATCTGTTATGGATTTGGCTTTTATTAACAGTCCTTTACCTGCTCCAAGTCAATAAATCTGCTCTGATATGAATATTAATGCAACTTCTACCAGAAACAGAATCAGAAAGGTACTTATTGCCAAGTAAGTTTGCACATATAAAGAATTTGTTTTGGTGCTTAACAATAGTAATATAGGTAGAATAGAAAAGAAAGTACTTACTATAATTTAATATTGGAAAATACATGTTAATATGTTGATGTAATTATATTTTATGAACAGTAGGTCAAAGTAAACATTTTTTTTTTTTTTTTTAATAATTTTTTTGTTGTTGTTTTTCCCATTCCCAGGTCTCATGTCTGTAGCAGCAAAACTATTGGTTGAATTCATACCAAATTGGGTTTATAGGCTATATTGCCAGTGACACAGAATAGATGTGGTTACATTTTGCGAAAAGTAGGTCAAAATTAAAATGTTTATGATTTTTAAAAACATTTTTCTTCTAGCATTTACTTATAACGGGCAGAATTTCAAATGTCTATAAAAACATCAATTTTATTTCAATTTACTTCAAACTTGGCACATATGTAGAGACAATCGATACGCTGACATCACCACACGCATAGATATGATCACATCAGCTGGATCGATGCCAAAGTAAGCTACAGTACGTGTGGGGGGGGCGGGGTTTGATGTGCCTGGATCCACCTGTTATTGGATGTTTTACCAGTGATGCCAAAAAACTACCAAGCACTGCAGCTTTTTATGCTTTCCAAGCTCCCTGCATTGATCTTCATTACTTTCATCTTTTTCTGTACTGATCTTGAGTCTTATCCATGGCCCTTTATACTGGAAGTAAGTGCCGTGTGTGGGTGGCGAGTGGGTGGCGAGTACATCTGACTTTCATGCATGAGGCAGTTGGAGTTCTTGTCTTGTGACAGAATTAACAATGACAATTTTGCATTAGATTCAACTGCAGGTTTTCCCCATTTTCTGTTGTACCATGAATGCCACAAGCTGAAGTCAGGATGTTAGAAACACCTTACATCTACTAATTAATACCTTTTCAATTAATCCCATGAATACATTGAAATAATTCAGGTAAAATCAGATATGATTCATGTGGACGTTCAGATGCTTCGTACTGAACATGAAAATACCATCATCTTCTGCAGCATTAACCCACAAAAGCCCAGTGTTACTTTTGTGTCAGTTTGCAAATTAGTTTTATTCTCATTTTAGTGTTTAAATGATGATTCGTCACCATTTATTATAACATTATCCTCCGGAGACCCAGGAGTGAACGTTTTAGATTTTTGTTAAATATAATATTAATCCATAAAGCCCCAGATCTGCTTTTGTGGCCTTTTACAAATGATTTTTTTCTCTAAATTTAACCTATTTTAAGTGTTTTATTACCATTTATTATAATATTATCATCTGTATTTTAATGTAATGATCTACTTTGCTGAGAAAGTCACTGTTTCTGCATTTTTGTCTGTTGTGATAGAATAACATTTGAATTTACTCTGAACTTTTATGAACATCTACATGATCTGTGAATTAAATATGGGAAAATGCCCAATTTTCTACTGAAAATGCAGAGGAAAATGTTACAGTAAATGGAGTTAAATCATTTAGTAAAGGTTAAATGTAGATGTATGTCACCACAGCGGTAGCTGTAGGTGCTTAATGGATATGGATTGGATGTAAAAGAGAAAAGCCCGAGGCTCTGTTCCTGCCTTTGTTAGCAGGTGAAAGATGTTTTCTATGTTGTCATGATTGCTATAAAAATATATATCAAACAAAACAGTATGTATTTAAAGTGATAAGTACTTGATGTAGTGTAGTAGTAGTTATAGGACTGTATATTATTGTGTTATTATTATTATATAATTGTAGTTATGTGTTGTACTATTGTTACTATTGTATTATTGTGTGGTGTTGTATAGTAGTGTAGTGATGGAATGTCTGCAAAAGGCTGCCTTTTAAGATAAAAGCACTTGTTATAAATTATATTGAATGATCTACCGTATTTTCGGGATTATAAGTTGCAGTTTTTTTCATAGTTTGTCCGGGGGTGTGACTTATACTCTGGAGTGACTTATGTCTGAAATTATTAACACATTATTATATCATTTCACATGTTATTTTCTCACTGAACTGCAAAAGGGTGCATTGGAACTGCAACTGA
>JAPSES010027810.1:0-12977 GCA_029822895.1 Maxillicosta whitleyi
TTTCTTCAAACTTTGCATGATTGTACTTTGGGTCCATGCAGAGGACGGAAAGGAAGATGGTTGACCTTGACCTAATTCCAAGGTCACAGGGGTCCAAAACTGACCTAATTTTATGTTTTTAGCCTATTTTGACTTAGATAGATTTGTTACTATAGAACACATACAGTCATTAATATGTGGGCTTTGCATTGGTGACCTTGGATTTTACCTTGACCTATTTTTCAAGGTCAAACACAGTAATATTACAGTTTTTGGCTAATTTTGATCTTAAATATTGCAGATAGGCGTTTTGTTAGTATAGAACACATATAGTAATCAGCTCTCACATAGGTGGACAGAGCTATATACGTAAACAAACCCCTGTGGAACTCCCACCAGGGTGACGGTTCAACTTTGTCCCAAAGATTTCTCTATGGCTATTACTCCCATTTCATTTCAAACTTTACATGATTGTACTTTGGCTCCATAATGGTTGCCTTTATAAACAAATCCATCTGATGATTTCCTTGGCAGGAATGAAACAGTTGTTCCCTTTTGAATGCTAAATAAAATTAGTGTAAATATTTTGGATCGCACCCATGTTCACGTAAAACTTGTTCTGTACTAAATCCACACACTTGTGGATTGTATAATTAAATATCATACTAAACAAACTTTTACAATGAACTATTAATACCTGTGAGTTTGTTAACAAACACGGTCTATATTCGAGCATTTTCATTTCAGCTTTTATTTTGAAAATATTAAGGTGTTTGTGTCTTTCTGTCTGTCTGTGTGTGTGTGTGTGGGGGGGGAAGACATAATCATGTAGTTATTATTACTCATTATTTAACATTTTAAATAGGGATTTCATTTCTAAAATAGTGTGTGTGTGTGTGTGTGTGTAAAGCAGGTATAAGTCTAAATCATCTGTTATTTTTTGCTATAGAGGTCTGCAGCTACAGTCGGTTCTTCTAATAATGCATTTCTCAGGTATTCAAGGTAGAAGGAGGAGGCAGAAGATCAAGCTGTCAAAACAACACATATTCCACCTGCATGCGATACACTAATACCTTTCACTGCTGTGTATAAACAGGAGTGTGTCACTGCTGTAACACCGGTGACAGCTTTGAAATGCACACTAATGGATGCCCTGACAGTTTTCTTTACATATGCCACGATGCCATTCATGCAAATCTATTTTCTGCATATTTCAACACATTGAATATACTGTCCGGAGCGCTGATAAATATGTAGGCTCTATAAGAAAGCAGTAGGGATGTGATTCCGAATAAGCACATTATGTACCTGCTTTGCAGCCTCGTGGGGCAGCAAGTGTAGATTTGCATATGGACAGTAGGGATATGATATGATTATTTATACTTGAACTACATTTGGCTGTAACTTCCTGGTAGTTAACGCATAAACATCCACCATCTACCGATCTAATCTGCTTAACACCTGTTGATCCACTAATTCTATCAATATATGTAAATAAATGGTGTAAAATTCACTTTTTCATCTTTTCGTTTTCATTTGGATGTTCAGAGGCTCTGTAGTTACCGTGGAAACACCGTCATCTTCTACAGCATTGATTCACCAGTAAAACCCATGGAGTTGGATCAATGACACACTGGCTTTAAGTTCAGTTAACCATAGATTTTGCTGAAGAAGTCAATTTTTCTTCACTTTTCTGTATTTTTTTCAAATACAAAAAAAAAAAAAATTACTTAAGTAGGCCTACAGTAATGAAGGAAAAAATACTTAGTTACATTCCACTGGTTACAGATCTGTATCTGCTCATGTGTGTCTTCATATCTCTGCTCGCTCATGTTTATTTATGGATGTGCTGATACTCATGGGATGTTATATATACAGTTTACTTGAACCCAGAGGACCTGCTCTTATGAACGCGGGTCAAACTTCGATTCGTTTCAGGGAACATTTTAAGATGTTTTTGGAATTTGGTTTAATGTTACGGATGCTCATTTATGTAAAATATTCCGGAGCAAAGAAATGATGAAGTTTAACAGAGGTGAGACATTCAGGGACATCTACGGTACACTGTGCATATTTTAGAGTTTATCCGTTTCTGAAATGATCAAGAAACAGTTTGCATTTTAAAGTCAATAAATGTTAAGGTTCAGGCCTATAATTCCTTATCCAACCTGTGGCATGATCAGCATGTACACAGCTGGAAATAGTCTTTATAAAGTGTTTACAATACAGTACAATACAATACAATACAATGCAATGCAATACTTCCACCTCCACCCAGTATCAGGTGTTTTCCATGATTTAACAGTATTTCTGTTTTATCTAAATACATTTTTATGTTTCTATGATGATTAATCCACCAGTATATGTAAGATCTTTTTATCAAAACCATATATATAATGATAAAATCTAACTATTGTTGCTATCCATACATTTTAAGTTTAATGTTTTCCAAAAATGCAAAGGGAAATGTAGCAGAAAATTACTATTTTTGCACAGTTTCAGTTCTTGTCTTTCATTTCTGTGGGAAAAAAAAAATAATTAAAATTTTTTAACTTTGACCTACTTTTTCCAAAATGTAACCACATCTATTCCGGGTCATTGGCAATTCATCAACCAAGTTTAGTATGATTTCAACCAACAGTTTTTCTGTTACAGACTTGTGAAATTTTACATATTTTAAGTAAGTAAGGGAGAAAAACATCTTAAAAAATTCATTAAAAACTTGTAACTTTGACCTAATTTTCCCAAAGTGTAACCACAATTATGTATTCTGGGTCAGGGGCAATTTACAAACCCATTTTAGTGTGATTTTAACAAACAGTTTTGCTGCTACAGACTTGTGAAATTTCATATATTTTAAGTAAATAAGGGAGAAAAACATCTTAATTTTTTTAAAACTTTGACCTAATTTTCCCAAAATGTAATCACAATTATTCTAGGGTATCTATAAACCCAGTTTGGTATGAATTCAACCAATGGTTTTGGTTCTAGAGTGTTAACAAACAACAACAAAACAACACAATACTCCTTTCCACCCCTATTTTTATTTATTTTTTTTGGCTGGGGGGGGTAAAAATACTGACTCTAAACAGAACGTACTGTGTGTTCCATACTATACCGGTACATCTACATGCCTACCCCTGCACTGGGTGACTGTTTTCTACTAGAGTTTCCATTCGGTGGTTGCTAACGTGTACAATCTGTCACCAGAAGTCGGTGTTTGCAGCGCGTTGTCGACTAGTTATCCACTGGAGAAAAACACATCTGAAGGGAACAGAAGTGAACAGCGGAGTGAAGAGCTCTGCGGCGTATTTCTGTGTACCTCCACTTCCTTGCGGTCGAAATGTGAGAAAGCACCTGGTGTAGACCGTATCCGTGTGCATTATGTTCTTTTTTTTTTTCTTTTACATTATGTTCCGTCTCCACTGTGGCTCCGTCTGCGTCGGTGCGGTGGTTTTCGTGCCCACTCAAAATCGACCTGTGACTTGCTCACCTTCTGTTCTCCCTCTTGTTTTGAGTTTTTGTTACATTTCCTTCTCTTTTCGTA
This sequence comes from Maxillicosta whitleyi, assembly GCA_029822895.1. NCBI lineage: Eukaryota > Metazoa > Chordata > Actinopteri > Perciformes > Neosebastidae > Maxillicosta > Maxillicosta whitleyi. The sequence goes on from JAPSES010027810.1 coordinate 3,527, forward strand.
CTATTTCCTTTGCCGTTTCTCTTCCCCCGCGGTCTCTCTTTCAGCGACTTATTGAAATACGCAGTAAAAGTAGGTAAAAAAGTTTATTTCATGCTTCAGAGACACGAGCCGCTCTGGTAAAAAAATAAATAAATAAATATTAACCTGGTGCATAAACATAGAGAAGCAGTGAAAAGAGTCGGACTGGAGACGGATGTGACAAGCGTGAGAATGTAAAGTTGTTGCACATCAGTTTTGTCGTTTCTTTTGGTTTTGGTTGACTTGCTTTTGGTTTCCTCTCTGTACTGTCGTTACTATTCCGTACACTGTAAAAGTGGATGTTGTGTTATGGTGTAAATCTGTGGCGTGATGCTTCTGCGGACAGATTTTCACCACTATAGTTCCATTATTTAGACAGAATTTTTAGATTTTTCCACCCTTGAATATAAATCCCAGTCAATTCTCTATATTGTCTCAGAGCATAAACTGCAGCAGAGGTTTGGAGTCTGACTTTACATAGAGAACGCAACAAAAGTGATGTCTGTGATCTGCCTCAACTGTTTTTTTTTTTGGTTTTTTTTACCCTGTGATTCTCTACATTTGTCCGTTTGAGACTTAAAGCACTAATGGGACGACTTCCCTGGACCCGAGCTTCTAAAATTACATTATGAACCTCCATGAAACTACAATCTGAAACTCAAATGTGGCTATTGTAGCCTCTGATATTTGCTATCTAACGTGAGCTAACTGGTAACAGACAAGTCACAGAGAGTAAAAAACCAAACAAAACCAACAATTTAACTGATTACAAACACAATTTCATCCATTTTGGAAATTTTTAAGTGGAAAGGGATCAAATCTTGAGGTATACGAGATGAGAAAAAGTCGCAAAGTGTAATGTAAAGTGTAAACTTTATTGATCTATTAATGCTATTAATACATGTAAATAATTGGTGTAAAACACAGTTATTCATCTATTCATGGTCAGAGACTCCATAGTTACCATGGAAACACCATCATCTTCTACAACATTGATTCACCAGTAAAACCCATGGAGTTGGATAAATCACAGTGGATGGAAACCCTGGGTTTATGTTCAGTTAATGACAGATTTTACTGAAAAAGACACTTTGTTCAGTTTTATCTGTTTCTGATTTAATAACCCTCAACTTTGATATGAGTTTTTACATGATGAGTAAATTAAATGTAGAGAAATGCATGATTTACACTGAAAAAATGCAAAATAAGGAAGATAATAGAAGAAATAAATAAATATTGATAAATCATTTAAGAAAGGTTAAATACAGAGGAAAAAATATTTTTTTCTATATTCACAATAGCAAAACTGGGTTTTTATGGGTTAATAAAGCTAATTTCTTTCACACCTGATAGCTCCAGTGTAGCTGTGTGTAATATTTTATTGGGTAAGTTATCAAAAAACTTGGTCGGTGCACAAAACAAACATCACAGAAGAATCATCAACCAACCATCAATCAATCTTTGTCTCTAAAACATAGAAGACCTGCAGCCTTTTATTTCAAACAGCAATCCAAAGCGCTCCTCATTTACAGTAGCTACAGAACGTATAGCGTTATGATTTATGCTAACATTGAGATCGTGTTGGAGTGTGTTCCATTAGCAAATTGCATTTCCGACCTAACAAATTCATGACAGCAGTCCGCAGTGATTTATACGTAAAAGAATCTGATGTCTTTCTCAGTCCTGAGTTCTTCATTCCGCTGTTGTGCTCCTCTACAGTAGCAACAGCTCACAAAACTAACTACCCTTTGATGTGAGTTAATGCTAATAAACAACCTGCACGGTGACCAAAAAAAAAAGGGTTAGGGAAGAATCATATCTTTGACGCAACTGTTGTCTCTAAAACATAGAACACAAGCTAGCCCCTTATTTCAAACTGCAATCGAAAGTACTCCTCATTTACAGTAGCTACAGAAGGGTTATGGTTTATGCTAACATCGAGATTGTGTTGGAGTGTGTTCCATTAGCAAATTGTATTTCCGACCTAAGAAATTCATGACAGCAGTCTGCAATGATTTATACGTAACTTCATTCCGCTGTTGTGCTCCTCTACAGTAGCAACAGCGTGCAAAACTAGCTACCCTTTGATGTGACCTAATGCTAATAAACAACCTGTTTAGGGTAAGGTTTTGCACAAAAAAAAAAAAAAAAAACAAAGGTCAGGGAAGAATTGTATCTTTAACGCAACTGTTGTCTCTAAAACATAGAAGACAAGCTAGCCCCTTATTTCAAACAGCAATCCAAAGCGCTCCTCATTTACAGGACACAAGGCGTAGCTTTATGAGCCCGAGGTCTGAGACAGGTGAAGCCTGTTGTTCAAATCCCACTCCTGTTTTCTGCTTGGTTGGACTGTAATTTCCTGGGCTTTGGAGAGCAGGATACGCTGCCCTGCACACAGGAAAACAGGCCTGATGTGCTCTTAGTCCCTGTATGTGGGCAAGAGATAAAGGACACACACACACACACACACACACACACACACCACCACTTCCACCCACTTCCTGAGCAAACAAAGCTCCAGCCGCCGTAATAGCACATACCTTTAAGAAATGAAACCGCAATATTTTTACACCACAGGGTCACGCTCCATCGCACTTCACCGATAATGCCTGTCATCTGTAATTTGTTATTTCACATGCATAATTGTCAAGTTAACTACATGTTTGCAAACTCCAACCTATGTCACATTGTAAAGTAGGGGTGTCAAACATGCGGCGCGGCAAAGGTTCCAACCAGGCCCGAAGGATGAATTTGCAAAATTAAAAAAATTGCACTGAAGATACTAAATATTGCAATTTGTCAAGTGTGTCAAATTGCATTATGAAAATATTTACACTTAGAAACTATTGTCATGATATATTGTGAATATCCTGAACAATTATGAACAACCTAAAAAAAATGTAAGAAAAAAAAAAGGAAAATTTTAACAAAATAATAGATTAACAGTGTATATGTATTGCATTGTGAGACAGAATGTTGTTGAAACTTTACTTATTTTTCTTAGGAAATGTCCGATTGTACATGGCTGTTCAGGTAATATTTTATTAGTCGCTTAATCAGTATTATATTTGGATTATTATGGTCTGTCCCGCTTGAGATCACATTGGACTGAAACCACTGTTGTAAAGCATGTGCGCATGGAACACAAACCGCAAATAAACCAACTTTCGGAAGCTCTTCGTGTACAGCGTTCGACTTCAGGAGGGTTTTGCTCAAAGTTTTGTTTAACTGTACTTTCCGTTTTTTAAGCCTTCCTTCAGGTCAGGATCAGTCAGCTCTGAGAGATATGTCACTATCCCGCTGTCCTTCCAACCCCTCCCCCTCCCCGTCCCCTAAACCCCAGCAGACACTCTGCTGTGGCCCCACTCCTAGATAACCTGATTAAGCAGTGAGTGCCCTGTTGCTCAGCCTCAGGCATTACCGCTGCTAATTCGGCCTGTCCACCTCCTGCTGAGGCCCACCGCACAACCCCTAATGCACTGTGCTCAGTACCAGGGCAGCTCCACTTTCAGCAGGAGTGACTGGAGACTAAAACACACCCTGAATTATCTGCTAAAATGACTGGCGTTGACCACAAAAGACAAGAAATGGACTGGGATGAGTCAGTACATTATCGCAGTTTATCCTCAGGGAAATGCAAAGCAATTACAGGAAGTACGGACGAATTTATCGCAGAGGAGGGTACAGTGAGATGGTTTTTAGGGGTGAAAGTATATTATTAATATCAACAATTAGCATTGGTTTTTAACAGATCTGAACAGGTTGCTCACTTTCAATACATATTTTTTTGTTGTTTTGTTTCAGTGGCTTTAAACCTTTATTGGACACTCATAGAAATACTGTGAAATTTGAGGTTGTGAAATCGTGTATGTTGTGCCTGTTCGTATGGCATTTGGCGTGCTACATAATAATTATGATAATAACTTTATTTCTACAGCACCTTTTAAAAGCTGGGTTTACAAAGTGCTTTACAGACATAGTAAAAGGGGCACAACAGCAGGATGTAAGATACAACACCATAAAACAGATGCGTAAAACATCATGTATGATAATATTAATAGATAAAACACGGTAAATTTAAATGTTCACCATTAAACTGGGACATGACATAAAAGCAAGTCTACAAAGTCATTTAAAAGATGCCACTGATTCCGCAATGTATGCATTTTGGATCTTTCGTGTGGTATTTAACGCCATTTGATCGGAATTGAAGTTTGCGTTTTACTAAATAAGGCACTCAGAATGTATGTCGATAAGAGATTTAGGAGGTGGAGCATAAACTGTAACACACTGAACAAGTATCTGAAGTTTGGCCCAGGAGGTTTTGTTTTTCTAAATCACTCCAGCTACTTTTTTAGCACCTGTTTAACTCCAAAACAGCAGTTAGATTCCGATTCCGATTTATTGTCACTGCACGTACATGAAACAAAATTCGTACTCAGGACCAACAGTATACAGCCCGAATAAAAACTCACACACAAAAAAAAATTCTAACAATAAAACCTAATACTTAAAAACAAAAATAAGACAATATGACGGCTACAGTACAGGAAATAAGAGCGTTAGCGTTACAAAAAATATATTTGTAGAATGAGACTTGAAAATGTAAACTCTAAGATAGCTAACGTGGTCAAAATGTGGTAAAAACAGTTAAAAATAAAGGAAATCACAGCACTGTAAACAGTAAAAACAAACAAACAAACAAAAAAAAAAAAAAAACACAAGACAATTGTGAAGGAAAAAAAAAATCTCCGAGCATGCTCAGATGTCTATGGAAAGGACAAGGTCTATTCAATTAGCAAAAATTTCCCATAGATCCAAAGATTGATTTTCATTCATCTTCTGAATCCACTTTATCCTCACTGCGGTTGTAGGAGTTATGTGTGTGTGTTTGTGTGTGTGTGTGTGTGGGGAGGGTGCCCAATGACCAAAGGGTTGGGGGTTCAAATCCTGACTCCCACTGTCCAAGTGTTGAAGTGTCCTTGAGCAAGACACTGAACCATAAATTGCTCCCAGTAGGGTTGGGCATGGCCTAGAACATTAACATAGTAGCCACCTCCTAGTGTATGAGCGTGTGTGTGAATGTGAGGCTATGTAAAGGTGTAGAAAAGAACTATATAAGTCCAGAACATTTGCACCTATGGGCATTTTTTTTTTTTAGGTTGACCAATTATCCTATCAGCACATGTCTTTGGATGATGGGAAGAAGCCGGAGAGAACCCACAAAGAGGTCCCCGGTTAGAATCAAACCCAGGACCTTCTCGGTTGTGCCACTGCGGCGCCCAGAAGATAGGATTTTTTAGGAATACTTAAAATAAATCATACACAGACACATGAGCGGCTAAAGGGTTAAGCACACCCCCCGTGCCATTAAGAAACTGGGTTATGTAAAAGATCCAGGTTATTTGCACTGTAATGACCTGGTTACTTTAGTGTATATGTGGATATGATTCTTTACTCTGGCACCAGCCTTATTTTTTCTTCTTCTTAATTTAACTACTCCCCTTACGACCTCTCTCCTCGTGCCCTTTCTGCTCTACATTTCTCACATCCTTCTTCTACACGTGCATGTTTTAAATAGGTGATTAGAGACACCTACACGCAGCGATGAGATGGATAAATGTAGCTATAAATTAGGTTTCTCCGTTGACCCTTATCCACTGATGGAAACCCGAGCTTTCGCATTTACATGGTGTTTAAGCAATCAGCAGAGTGGTTACTTGAGTGCATGTAAAAAGCACGGATGTACCGCGTAGTTTGCAGTTTCGAGTGCACCCTTTGTGGACCTTCTGTTGGACGAAAATGTAAAAACAGCATGGATAGTAGCTGGAAAAATAAGCCTCGTTTCAAACCAGCTCCCCCAAACAGTGTCATCAGTGCCAGACAAAGGGAGATTGAATTATACCTTAAGAGAGAAAGGTTCTATTTTGTACTATGATACACCAGGGAGAGCCTTTGTGACTCTTTCAGCGCATTTCTGAAGCAGGATTATTTTTTATCTCACCAGACGGCCAGCTGAATGAAAGATCCTTTCTATCATTTTCTATCTTTGCCGTACTTTTAACTCCCCCACTCTTTTTTTTTTCACCTCCCATCTTTCGTACGATCTCTCTCCCTCCAAAGACCATCTATTTATATCTTCTTTGACATTCTAAGAGCTCCTTTTCTTTTGATGTAATGAGGAACATTTCAGATCAGCCACTCCGGGATAAGAGAGTGAGGAGCAATCCACGAATAACACAATCCAATATTTCAAGAGGAGTTGTATTTACTGATGAGCAAATTAGATTTTCTTGCATTTTTTTTAATATATATATATAATTTAGCAATTCTACGATTCTCCAGCTGACAGTGGCTAAAAATAAGAGGTTTTAACATCGTTTACACTAAGTACCACTAAGACATGCATATTTCATGTAAAAAAAAAAGAAAAAATGTAGTGGTTGCATGAATTACATCAAGTGATTTAATTTGTAGGAAAGCTCTCCAAATGAAAACCAATTACACTATATTTTCTTACATTATCATGTGAAAAGAAGTAACTCTATATACAGTGGCTATACATTTCAATAAACCTCTGATCCTCTGAAGGAAGAATGCGAAGCAGAATGGGAGATTAAACCCATAAAGACCCAAATATTCACCAGCGACCAAAAGCATCTACTGATCTAAAATGTTTAATCTCCTAAGAACAATCAATCCTATCAATACATGTAAATAATTGGTGTAAAATACAGTTTGCCATCTTTTCATGGTCCTCAGATATGACACATAGGGACCTTCAAAGGCTCTTTAGAGAATATGGAAATGCAGTCGTCTTCTGCAAAATTGATTCACCAGTAAAACCCATGGAGTTTGATAAATGATAGTGGATGAACACACTGGGTTTATGTTCCGTTAAACCTCATTTACACGGGTGGTGGTCATTGAGAGATAAAAAAAAAAAAAAGGCCAAATCTCTCAACAATCCTTCAATGAACACTTGGCATTCACGTCAAGTCTTTTGCATTCAATTCAAGTCTTGAGTCGGTCCAAAACAATCTCTCAATTAGCACCAATGGGAAGCGATCTCTCGATGAACGCTCAAGGTACCGTCAATGATCTCATCGATCTGCCAATGATCTCTGGTCACTCTTTCAATGGATGCCAACTTTTCCACCCCGAAGGTAGAGATGGTTGAGAGATCAATGAGGGAGTGGGTATGACTATCTGGATGACCCCCTGTCTGATATGACAGTTTAAAGTGAGGGGCTAAAGGTACAACGAGCACACAAGGACCTGTCAAACATTTACACAGAAACAGGTCTATTGTTGGTCACTCAACGGTCACCCACTGTGCTCTGTAAATGTATAATATTTGACTGAAAAAGTCACTTTTCCCCAAATTCTCTGTATTTTTGGGATGATATCCTTCAAATACAATCTCAACATGATGACTAAAGTACACAATCAGTAAATGAATACAGAAAAATACCAGATTTCACTGGGAAAAAAAAAAGAAAAATGGAGAGGATGATATTATGACAGATGGCGATAAATCACTTAAGAAAGTTTAAATCGGGGAAGAAAATAATTCCACAAAAGGTTCACTGGGTCTTTATGGGTTAATACGACTTTGAATTGTTTTGGCTTTGCTCGAATCCAGTTGCAGCTCTCATTTGCTGAACAAAATTTTCGTCTCACTCGTACTTTGCTGGTCTTCCCAACTCTCTAAGGCAGCTGCAGCGAGAAGTATGAATTGATAGGTGCATTCACTCTGCAGCTGAGCCTCTTTTCTGACAACCGGCCTCTGAGGCAAAATTTTCTGCAGCACATAAATAGTCAGGTTTTTGAAGGTAGGTGCAGCAGATGCGTACAGGACTGGAAGATTAACATCCCTTTGTCTACAGCAAGTAGGTGTTTTTTTTTTTTTTTTTTTTTTTACAGAAGCCTGTGCTTTGAGGTCTAAGCTTTGAGAGCAAGAGAGGAAAGTAAGCCCGTATCCCACTGTTATATCACAGCTTACTGTACTACAAAAGAAGGTGTGCAGAAATTTAGAGACATAAAGCTTTTTATCTTGAGTACCCAAGCTGTGGGGGCAACATAAAATAAATAAAAAAAAACAAAAAAAAAAAAAAAACAGCTGTGTGTTTGGAACAGTGGAAGCATTCTTTCTTATGATTTTGTGATGTTGAGGTTACACTAGGGCTGTGCAACCCTGGAAAAATGACACATTGCACTTTTTTCTGTTTTATACATTGCCCGAATACAGTGAATCTTAGACTTTTTTACAGTGGAAAACCCCCTGAAATCTACTATTTTAGCCAAAAAGGTTTTGTTTTTATTGTAAACAAAACATCTGCCAGCGCCTAAAAGCATCTACTGACCTAAAACATTGAATAACTTTTGTACAGTTAATCTTAATAGTAAGTTTCTTTCGGCTTTTCTCTTCAGAATCACATCGCATGTTGATTTGGCACAAGTTTTTACATCGGATGCCCTTACTGACACAGCCCCCTGTATGTATCTGGGCCTGTGGCTACAAGTAAAGGGACCTATAGGGTAAAGGGCCTTACCCGAGGGCCCACCTGAGGTTCAAACCGACTGTCTTCCCCAAAGTCAGTGGTGTAAACTAAGCTACCCAGTCGCTTACGTACAGCTGATCTTAATAACACATTTAAACTCTCTCAGTTCTCAGGCGTCAGATGTGTCTAGTGTCATATTTGGACATTCAGTGTTTTAGTGGTGAGTGTATGAACAGGGTTATTTTCTATTTTCAGTCAAAACTGATCGAGTTTATTTGTTGTGGACAGATGTTTACATTTTTACTTACGATGATGTACTTAATACTTGTCACTTTTTCTGCAGTTTTCTCTGTTCTAATAACACTTGTATTAGCTCGGTGTGTTCATGAACATCTGCATGGCCCGTAAATTTAAGAAACCGTAGTTTTACATACAAATACGTTTGGATCTTTAAGGCTTATTGATGATATTCTTATGTTTGTTTGAGTCCCTTTTTAGGGATCGCAGTCTGTCGGCACCAAAAGTGTTCGATCCATCCACTCTTGGAGGAGTTTTTGGAACAGCTGAAATGATTTCCATTAAGAAAAAGAATAATTATAATTGTAATGTTAACGATCCTTTAAACCAGGGGTGTCAAACTCATTTTAGTTCAGTTCCACATTCAGCCCAAGATGATCTGAAGTGGGTCGAACCAGTGAAATAACATAATAATATATAAATAATGTCAACTTCAAACTTTTCTCTATGTTTTAGGGTGAAAAGAAGTACAATTACATTATGAAAATATTAGCATCTACAAAGTATCCTTTAAAACAGTGTGAATAATATGAACAAACTGAAAAAATAAGTGTAATTTTAACAATATTCTGCTTCAGTTTATCATTTTCTCATGTACTTTATAACTTACAGATCACAGTGGATCTACAAAT
>JAPSES010027819.1:0-12975 GCA_029822895.1 Maxillicosta whitleyi
AATTTAATTTAATTTAATTTTATTTTATTTTATTTTATTTTATTTTATTTTATTTTATTTTATTTTATTTTATTTTAATTGTATTTCCGGGTTCTCAGCCTATTGAACCCGCGGGGGTTGTCATGGCAACATGTATACCGTCAAACGTACTAGCTAATTGTAGCCGAATTTTAAGGAAAGATTCGTGTATATAAGGTGAAAATCCAGCAATTGTTCTTCCAGAGTAAGGTCTACATTTTAATCCGGTGAGTATTTTCTTGTTGCCGTTAACATATGTAGACTATTCATCATTTAATTTCTCTGCTAAACCGAACTGTTGTTGAAGTGGCGGCTTAAACAGGTACTAGCTAAAACTACACTAGCTGGTTGAACCGTGTTTCATAGTTGGAAGTTGTCTCCCTAATTATGTGAAAAATACACTTTGTTAATTTTGGAAGATGGTCGTTTCACTCAGCTACACCGTCCTTATTCTGTGTATGATCATGTTGTGCTAAAATTAACTTCAGAATATTTGTAGCTAACTATCTCCAATCGAGCTAAACTAAAATATCTGTGTCAAACTCCTTTTTTCCGCCTGGGAATTCCTGGTCTCCCAACACTCTTCAGAGGATGTGTCTGTCTCGGGTGTCCAGTCTCAGAGCAGCAGCTGTCGTGGAGGACTGTGCAGACCGGTTGGATATAATGGGATATGTTCTCACAGTTCAGATGAGAAAGAAGTCCAGCCTTAAAGTGAACCAGGTTGACTGTACACCGGCCACCAATGGTTTTGTTTTTTCATTTAAGACTATTCTAAGTATTGACTGTGTTTTGTTTACGATCATGTCTAGGAGAAGGTCAGGCTGATCAAGCTGAAAAGAGACTGGTACATATTTTGCACTGAGAACATCTTTATGACTCTTTTAATCTGATTATTGTTTTATGTCACCACCTACATCTACCAGACTCAGCTTACTATCTCTCTCTCTCCAGCAAGTTTATATCAGAACAAGTGTCCAAGTTGCATCTGGAGCTGAAGGAAAAGCAGAGTTTCAGCTGTTTGCAGCAGATAGTGGAGGAAGATGATCAGGAGCAGATTCAAGAAAAACTCAGGTTACCCAGGACACACAACATTAATTAATAGTCAAAATATGCAGCTTGGAAAGTACAATTAATGAGGGTAAAAGGGAGAAAGAGGGGTGAAGATGGTTCTGTTTTTCTGTTGTTTTTTTTCTGTTGTAGAGACACAAAGAAAGATTTGATGCAGCTGAGGGAATTTCATGAAAAACAAGAAGAAGAATACCACCATAAACTTCAGAAAATGGAGGTGAGACACAAATATAAAAAATCAAACTGTCTGCATGGTGGCTTTAGGGCCAGTACCTGCATACACAGATGACAAATTAATAGAAAAAACACCTGTGAATGTGAAAGATATTCCCTCAGTTTGTATTTTGATGCTGATGATGGAAATTGCTACTGTGTCACATAATTCCCACATGATCAAAAAGGCTTTCCTTTAATTTGTTAATCATGTGTATGTTCCATTTGGGTGAATTAGTCTGCAGGTCACTCTAGTATCCAGTTTTTCAGTACTTCTTCTACCTTCTACTCACCTCCTTAGGAATTGCAATCTCACGCTGCAAAACTGAAGCTTCAGCTGAACGAGCTTCTGTCAGAAAACAAGTCGAGAAGTGCTGAAAAAATCATTGAGGTGAAGCTGCAGAAGCTACAAATAGAGACAGGAAAGGCTGAGAAGCAGCTGGAGCACCAGATAGAGGTGGGTCCATCCATGAGCTTGTATATTTTACTTTTTAATTGTGCAAAATAGCAGCAGGTTACCTTTTTTTTTTTGTAAATGACAAACTTTTATAAGTTACTGAGGTGGATTGTTCAACTTTCTCCCTGTCAGTTTCTGCAGAAAGAACTGAAGGAAGAAGAGCGAACTCATGATGTGGCCATGGACTTTCTACAAATTGACCATAAGGTTTGTGCAGACTGTTATTATCGTTTTCATTATATTATTATTTAATTGTCATAGTCTAAACTGACCCGGGCTCAAACCGCATCCTGTGTATCTGCTGTTGACCATATTTGGGTAAAAATGATCTTCCCATTTATTATTTATCATAGGTAATTAACTTATCAGACAGGGGTAGTTGTTTGTTTACCTGTTTTACTAGTGTCAGTTACTTCCTGTAGCCTTCATCAGAAGTGTTGTCCCCGTTCATTGTCCTTGGCGTGTTTCCGTATCTCGATGGCCTTTTTAATCCGGCGATGGTACTTGTTGCTTTCCCGTTTATTTTTTCAAATTTCCCATTTTGACATCAAACTCCCAACATTTCAATCTATTTGATTTTCTTTTATTTATTATTAGTTATTTTTGTCTTATTTTGTTGTTGTCTTGTTGTTGATGCTTAACTGGAGGAGACCATTTTATAAACTTGATGGGGCTTTTGGTCTCACCTGCATGATTTGTTGAAGAAAGAAAGAAAGAAAGAAAGAAAAGCATAGATATAAATTATCTTTGATCTTCATCTTTGCTAACATCATTCTAACTCATTACTAAATTCATTTCTTTCTATTTAATTTCTTTATTCTGACAACACCAATATTGTGCCACTCTATCTTTATTTGAATCAAAAATAATTCATAATTTCTGTTTTTGCACATTAAAATGAACCGAATAAATCAGTGTAAATTATCTCTACTCACCCTCAAAGTAGTATTAACAAAAAATATTCTTATTTTATGTAGTTTATTTTAGCTATTGCATGATACAGTCCTGGAATAGATGTCAAAAAAAAAGAAAAAAGCCCAATTTTTAAGATAAAAACATGTGAAAACTGGTTTCAGTTTAACAGCAGGAGGCTTAGCTGCCACTTGAGGTCACTGTGTCATCATTATAAGGCTCATTTTTAGTTTAAACAATATTATTGACTCCACAGAACGCACAGTTAATAATAATAATTATAAGAATTGTATTTATGTAGATTAGTGCAGGGTCACTCACAATCTCTACCTTTTCGCTTTTGTTCTGTAGCGACAGTTCATTTTCTCATACATGTGAAACACCAGTGAGACCATTAGACTCAGTCATCTTCCCACTATTTCTGACTTTGCGTAACCTTTTTTTAAAAACATTTTTGTATTGTATTGTTGTTAATATGTGCCAGAGACGTCAGCAGGAACTGGAGCAGCACAAGTTGAATACACAGCAGCTGCTGAAGGAGAGGAAGGAGCAGCTCAACAGTGTACGATGTAAAATAACACTGAACTTGGACAGACTGATGGAGATGAAGAGGAAGGTGAATACATTAATCCACCGAACGCGGCTCAACACGGCGCTGAACAAATATTAGCTGAGTGTAAATGAGATGCTTGGGTGTGTTCAGTACAGGATAATGGAGCTGGTGGTGATAGAGGACAAGGAGGAGCAGGAGATACTGCACCAACAGCAGGAGGAGGTCAGAGCCGCCACCAAGGTGAGAACATCCAATCAGAGCACAGCCTGGATCACCAATAAGTCCAACACACGCACACGCACACACACACACGCACACACACACACACACACGTCAACCACATCACAGGCTCATCAGTCACTCCATCAGTCATTGGGTTCAGACTCTAGTCATGAGCGTGTTCATAAAAAAGGAGGCGTAGACGTCATGTGACCAATCACAAACACGTCAGAGTCTAAAGCTGCATCGTTCTCACAAGAAGAACAAACTAAAATTGTGAGAAACGTAAAAACTAAAAAGACACATGTAAGAGTTCATTAAGACGACGTCCGACTATAACTTCTTAAATGATTTATTGACATTTATTGTAATATCGTCTTCTTTATTTGGTGTTTTTTCAGCAAAATTCTTGCATTTTTCTATAATTAATGTAGATGTTCATTAAAATTCAGATTAAAGTTGAGGGTTATTATATCAAAAACTGAGAAAAATGAAGAAAAAAATTATTCTTTCAGCAAAATATATCATTAACTCAACATAAAACAAGGCGTCTCTATCTTTTGTCATTGATCAAACTCCATTTTAATGGTTAATCAATGTTGAACAGTGGTCCATAATTATTATTATCATTTTTATTTTATTTTTTTGCCAGGTACCCCCCCACACACACACACACACACAACTCTCGCTTCAGCATTTTTGACAAAATTTGTTCCTGTGCCATTTTGTAAACAAATGTTAAAAAATTATTAAAAAAAAAATGTTTATAGTAAATTTCAGGTGCAAAATGTAAACTGAAAACGGCTCCTCTCTCATTGATAAGAAAAACAAATAAATTGGTCATTAATTAATTAATAAATGAACCTTTCATCAACAAAAATGATTAGTTAACTCCTCACATAAACTATAAAATAGAAATGTTCTTAAAATGTTGCCAAAGCTAACACAATAAAATTATTATATGAATGTATTTATTGTGTTTTTTATATTCCAGTATTTATTTACTTTTTTTGTATTCAGCACATTATGACTTTTAATTAATTTAATGTATTATATATAAAAAAAGTCAAGTATCCCCCATCCCCATCCCTCCGTATCGATACGCATATCGTGAAGAGGACCACAACGATATATCCCCGTATGGATATTTTGAACACGCCCCTCGTTCTGACTCCACTGTGTTTCTTGACGTTGCAGGTGCAGGCCTGGTGGAGAGGCTGCATGGTTCGCAGAGGCCTCGGCAGCTTCAGAAACGCAAACGAAGACAAGAAAGACAAGAAGAAGAAGGATGGAAAGAAGAAAAAGAAGAAAAAATAACTTTCATTCTAACACTTTGTAAGTTTGAGTATTTCTAATTACTAAAAAAAAAAAACACCACTCTTGCCTCTATATTTTGTTGATCTTTTTTTTTTTTTTTTTATTAAATATGCATCTTTGACATTTCAAACATGTGCTCAAGAACCAAATAAAATAAAGAAAGAAAAAGTCAGCTGACGTCACTCAGTATAACCCTGATATTGGCAACGTTTAAAAACTTTTTATTTGGTTTTTCAGTTCAATGTTCTGTAATGGCATGAATGTGTCTGATACTATTCTAGACATTGAATTACTGTAATAAAATTAACAATAGTAATAAAATAAACAAGATAATGCATAAAATACAATAAAATAATACATTTCCCTTTCTACAGCCTTAGTACATATATTATATGTAGATATGGACAGCAAAGGGGGTCAGGCAGTAACGTTAAAATATAAATAACCAAAATATTAAAATCATTTCCAGCATGATTACTACAAAGTAGTCTACAGTAAATGACCATAGGCCATACACTTTAACGCCGTACACCGTTATCATGACACGATAAGGATTTCAGTCACAGACACAGTATTTAGATACTGTAAAACACAATGAACAGTCGACGAGGTGACACATAAACCCCCACATCTTCCCCCATCACAATCCAGCATGAGAAGGAACTGAACACAAAGCCACAGAGTGATGAGTAAGGAGAAAATTCAAGTTCTTCATGTGCATGATGCAAGAATATAATGTGGGAAAACCTCACCCGCTCCCTCGCCAACTGTGGGTCCGCATATCAAAATACCCGACATTGCAAAACAAGAAAACCCCCCCCCTGAAGACAATCATTTTTATTTAGAGTTCTAAGAGCTGACGTTTGTGTGTGTTGAAATCACTGGGAAAAGCTGCGGAGAGTTGGTGTTTTTCGTCAGATTGTCAAATTCAGCTTTTCAGTTCAGCCAGACTGTACAAATGTAACTTTACAACAAACGAACCCCACATCTGCACAGCAAAAACAAACGAACAGTTCACAATAAGTGCTGCTCGGGTGTAATGCACGTGTAAAACAGTGTGTCCCTCTGTAGAAGAAATCTGAGGCACCTCTACACACTGTAGAAACAGCCCAGCGGCAGCCATTTTGTCTCATTTCCGCCTATTTCTTCAACATTCAGAGGGGTATCGAGAGTAACTTTAAGATTTTTTGTTTTTTACAAAAAGTTAAATAAAGAAAACAGACTCAGTTTGCCAAAGTCAAAGCTTCACACTCAAAGCTCTTCGTCGCTGACGATGCTCTGCTCCACCTGCATGTAGTTGTTGTTTCCAATGATGACGCAGTTGAGGCTGGAGCTGTGGATCTGGATGTTCGCCCGCTCCGACGGAAGCAGTGGAAGGGATTCCGGAGGGGGGGCGTTGGTCTGTGCTGCCCCCTGAGGTCTGTGACTGCAGCTGCACCTTGTTTTGTCTGGAACGCATAAAATCGGTGGCGTTTAGAACAGAATAGATGTATTACTTATTATTAATAGATGCCCCAGACGAGGAGGCTTTTGGTTCATTTTGTTTGTTTACACTCTAGTATCAAAAATATTGGTTGAATTCATGCCGAGTTGGGTTTATAGATTACCAGTGACCAAGAATAGATCTCATTATATTTTGGGAAAAGTAGATCTAGGGTTCTAGCTAGTGCAAAGTACCGTCACAGCCCGTTACACTATAATTTTGGGCCGCTACGCTAGTTTTCTCCCGCTATGTTTAATTTTCAATACAGTGTAACGGCATTTTGACTGTATTTATTTGTCGAGTCATGTGAGACGTAGAACCAGTGCAGATCACTGATTGGTCAGACAGTTTTCTCTACAAAAATCAGATGCGGAAGTAGACGGTAAATAGTGATACATTAATCTACATCAGTGTTTCCCAACCTTTTTTGGCTTGAGTACCCCCTAAGCCACCAGTACCCCTCACACATATGCGTCGATAATTCTCCAAAAATAGAGCATAACACAGTGGTTATTAGATAAAAATAATTTTATTTAATCCTCTTAAATTGAACATAAAAGTGTCAGGCTCTCTCTCCTTTTTTTTTTTTTTTTAGCATCAACTTAATTCAACATAAGAATAAAGAATATCTTTTCTAGGAATAAAAATGACTGACCACAGCAGACATTCTGTTGTCATATTATGAATATTACGAGTTTTAGGACTACAGTTTTTGTAACGCCTTCTTTAAAAAAATTAAAATAAAAACTCCCCATGCGCTGCGTACCCCCTGCAGTACCTCCGCGTACCCCTAGGGGTACACGTACCCGTGGTTGGGAAACACTGATCTACATGATGACAAAACAAAACTACATCACAGACGGTCACGTAGATTCAGTCTTTGGTGTCGGACGTAGAAATTCAGATGAGAAAACACCAATGAATGAGTTTTCAGCAACTCTGAGCAAACGACATGGAAGTAATGCGCCGCAGTAACCCTCCATGCCCCTCCCCCCACAGTTGCTACGCTCCCTCAACCCCGTATTTCATTTTATTGTATTGTAATATATTGTATTGTATTGTATTCTATTGTAATGTATTGTATTCTATTTTATTGTATTGTATTGTATTGTAATGTATTGTATTCCATTTTATTGTGTTGTAATATATTGTATTTTATTGTATTCTATTGTAATGTATTGTATTCTATTTTATTGTATTGTATTGTAATATATTGTATTGTATTGTATTCTATTTTATTGTATTGTATTTTATTGTAATGTATTGTATTCTATTTTATTGTATTGTATTCTATTGTAATGTATTGTATTGTATTTTATTGTATTGTATTGTATTTCCCTTTATCTGTGTAATCCAAACTAACACTGCTCATCTCTTTCCATCTTTATTTCTATAGAACTAGAAGCGCCTTTACCGTCTTCAGCTCCATGCATCAGAGGCTGACTTTCTGCCACCGTGGACGGGAAAGCATCATTCCCAATCATGCAATCAGTCAAGGTGGAATTGCTGATGTTGACGATCAGAATGGTGGAATGCGGACTCCAAGGTGGCACCGTCTCTGAGTGGGCGCAGGAGAGAAAGGTGAAAAGGGAAGAGAAATATGAAAACAGGAAGTAGTTTTTCCTGACTGATGTAACACTAGAAACGCATCACTACTGAGTAGTTCCTCACATACGAGTCACTGTCAATACAAAGACATTTCTTCATAAACAGACAATAAAACGAGGAGGGTTATTGTTGCCTCCAAAATATCAATGGGTCATTGTATTTCTGCATTTAAATCATATCTGAACTTAAATTACCTTGTGCTGTTTTTTCCCCTGGGGGCCGATGATGGTCTTGATCTTTTAAGACAATTAAGGAAGAAAAAGTTAGATTTCCACCAATAAAATGTGCAATGCAATGCAAATATAATTATAAGAGACTTAACCCTTAGATACACTCTTCCATAAGCGGGTCAAAAATGATCTGTATTCATTAAAATGTTTTGATAATTTTAATAATAATAAAAAAATATACATATTTAGACTGTTTTAAAAGCAAAGCGTATATGTGTTATATAATATATGGTACATAACAACAATAGAACAATGTTAACATCCATTTTGTGAGTGATTTGTTTGGTTTTTGATGGAGAATGAATCAAAGGTTCAGATGAAATTCTACTGAAAATGAATGCAGGTCATTTTGACCCATTTGTAGAGGCCTGGGGTAGTAATATATATAAAAAAAAGTACGATTTCATAAAATATATAAAAGGTTTGGTAAAAATGTAAATGGCAAGATGTCAATATTATATACATATTTTTGTGGAATACCTGGAATATGAAATAATAGAAACCAGGTGATTTTTTTTTTTTTTTCTTTTGACCCACTTGTGCATCTAAGGGTTAAAGCTGCAGACTGAACATCACACTTTCACACCATCTTGTGAGAGCAACATGTGACACACTAGGAAGAAGGCAGACCTGGTTTCCATCAGGGGAAATCACAGTCACTTCTCTTTAAAATCACCTGATAAATCTGCACATTTCATAGAACAAATATGTCCCTGGGTTACCTGGGTAGCACTTGAGTAGATCACACAGCATGTTGTTCAGTGGACAGCAGAAGAACCACCGACAGGCTCTTCTGCAGCTGCTCCGCACCATCCTGTGCACCATCTGCATGATCCTCTGCATGTTGAAGGGTTTGGAGCTCATCATCTACAGAACACACACACACACACATCAGCTTCAACCACCAGGTTCTGGTGGTTTGTTGGGACATAAAACTCTTCTGAAACTATGATCTCACTCACAAAAACTCACAACACCACAAATGCATTTCACCTGGCCCTGTTGTGTTGTTTTTCTAGGTCACTTGCATTTTTCTTGTGAGTCAAATCAACAGAAGAAAACCACAACCAACACGGAAATGTGCGTTTGAGAGGATAAAAAAAAAAAAAAAAAAAAAGTTCTGTCGATATATTGTCTGAAGAATAATCATGCATTATGAGTTAAAATAAATGCTTTATCAAAATGAAAATAAAATAACAATTAAAAAGATCGTTTAAAAAAATCGTCACTGTTCATTCATTGTAAGTCCTCACATGGAAATATTTGTTATATTTCTCACCTGGTTTGATGTTATTGTTGTTGTTGTTTCTTCCGCCATTGACAAAGTGCTGTTTTTAAGTGGGTTTGGAACTAAAAAGTCAGACTTGTCCATCATCCGTGCGGGTGTGATTAATGTCTTCAGAAAAGCAAATAACTCCGTAGATAAAGGCTGACTGACTTTCGGTGAAGCCCCGTGGAAACTGCAATGCGCATGCGCACGGGATTTCCATTAGAGGCAGGTCTATCTATAGGTCTAATATAAAACAAGCAAGAGTGGATTCAGGGTTTCCCGTAAATTCAGACACAGTCACGGAGATTACACGCGCTTCGCAGTACCTGGTACCAAATATCCGGAAAGAAGATCATGTGCACAAAAAAAACAAACAAACAAACAAAAAAAAAACAAAAAAAAAAACAGGCTGGAAGTAATGCAGCTGGGCTGGTTTTGCAGGATTCTGCACATTTAATGTCGCTGTTCAGATTCTCACAGTTTTTCATGTCATCACACTGAAATGTTCTTATTTTACAAACTTTCAGATGCAACAATTCTTCTTTTTTTCCTATTATTCTTTTTTTTGTTTCATTATTATAAATATTTTCCCTTTGTTTTGTGTTATGTTTGTGTCTGAAGTAAACTGAAAGAAACAAAGAAACAAGAAAAGTCAGACCTTCACTGCAACACGGAAACTCTAAATTCCAATTGTATTAAAAGTCTTGAAGGACAAACAAAGTCTAACATGATTAATGGAGTAAATGTCTTTTTTCACAGCACCTGACAGATCTGAAATACTGACCTTTTATTTTTATGCCATCAAAACAGGATTTTATTCTGTTGTTTTCATGCAACATGCAGATGGTTGGTTAATCCTAGTGTTTTCATCCACTCTCATTTATTTCCTTCCATCATGATCACAAATGGACTTTGGATTCTTCTGTGAAGGAACATGGCTGTAACAGTGGGAGTCAAATAGGCTTTTTTTTGGGATTTTTTTTGGAAAGAAAATACCCTAAATCTCCTTATAATGGCTCTATACTATGGTTTATAGAGCGTAATGATGACGTTCAGACATTTTATTCATTTTATTGGTATTTTAATCCATAAAGACCCAAATATTACACCAGCGACCAAAACCATCTACTGATCTAAAACTGTTTAATACATGTTAATCCATTAATCCAGTTAATACGTGTAAATAATTGGTGTAAAATGCAGTTCTTCATCTTTTCATGGTCATCAGATATGACCATATTTGGACGTTCAGAGGTTCAGTAGTTACCGTGGAAACACCGTCATCTTCTCCAACATTGATTCACCAGTGAAACCCATGGATTTGGATCAATGACAGTGGATGGAAACACTGGGTTTATGTTTAATAAATGATTGATCTTTTCCATTTTTGTAAAACACTGTGTATGAATTGTGCTACACAAATAAATTTGCCTTGACTTTTTCTCCAGTTTTTTTCTATTTTTGTAATAATAATCCTCAAATCCCATCTCAGCATGATGGTTTCTGTCAGGGGTCGGTAACCCTGGTCCTACAGAGCCACTATCCTGCATGTTTTAGATGTTTCCAGCACCTCTGACGGTCGTTATCAGGCTTCTGCAGAGCTTCTGACAGGCTTATCATCTCAATCAGGTGTGTTGGAAGATATTTAAAACATGCAGGACAGTAGCTCTATAGGACCAAGGTTGCCGACGCCTGATTTAAATGCACGATCAGTGAATTAAATAAAGGGAAATACCTGATTTTCACTGAAAAAAAATGCAAAATAGAGAAGATGTTGTAATAAATGGTGATAAATAAGTAAGTAAAGTTTATTTCTATAGCACCTTTCACAGACAAAGGAGGTCACAAAGTGCTTCACAAAAGGTCTATAAAATACAAATAAAAATACAGTCATAAAAGGAACACAGTAAAAATAACATGATCACTCAACAAAAGTTAAATATATAGAGAAAAAAAATATCCTTTGGGACCAAAGGTTTCTGGGTCAGTGGACAATTAAAAAAAAAAAAACAAAGACATGAAACCTCTTATGTGTGTTACCACCACTTGTGTGTGAAGTAAAACCAACATTTAACCAACATTTAGGTTTGTTTGACCAAATTTCATCCTGTTTTAACCGTCTTTTGGTTTCATTTTACTGGTTTTTATACTGGTTTTCCCAACAATTTGTCTATTTAAACCATCTTTTCATTTGGGGTTACTGTGTTTTGGTCGAATTTAGCAATAATTAAGCCCGATTTAACCATCATTTAACCAATATTTAGGTTTGTTTGACCAAATTTCAGCCTGTTTTAACCTCCTTTTGGTTTCATTTTACTGTCTGCGGTTTAATTCAGATCATACTGGTGAGTCTGGACTCATCAAAACACACGACCGTTTTCCACTGAAACACAGTTTAATCTTTATTTTCTCTGCAAACTAATGTTTCTTTAAGAAATGAGAATAAATAAATATTATTGACTACAGTAATTATCCAATGGAAGGATGTTATCCATTTGCGTAGTTAAATCCAGGTGGTGTTTTTATTTCCATATACAGCCCAAATACGCTCCAACTGCTGGTATTAAAATACAAATGCCTTACACTGTCAATAAATCATCTGTTTTTATTGTGTGTCGATAAATGTTGCACCACTTTTTATCACTAGTTAAAGTCATAATCTAATATAATGCCTTCAATACACGCCTTATACATATTTTTAAGAGTCTTTATATTATCTACGGTGGAACCTATGTGTCTGACAGATTTATTTTAACCTTCGAGGAGGATGTTTTCTTTAGTTTTCATTTCTGAAACCAAAATCTATTCATAGTGGAACACTGATGCCCACATTATCTATCACATACAACCCGACAGAGAATCTAGAATGTTCATCACAGACCACAGACATAAACACGTTCTAAATGTTGTGTGTGATTCATTTGTAGTGATGAGGTCTGAGAAGTTTGGAGGGGATTTTCCCATCATCGACAAAACTGAATGATCAAAACACGTCTAGATCTTTCTTCAGGAAGCAATAGCAGCACATTTCTGTTGTAATGTCAGACAGATGTAAATACCAAGACTGTATTATATGCATTTCAGAGATAACGGCCCCTAATTCAATCCTGTCTTTTATTACACTTCAGAATATCTTAAGTGTTTGCATAGTATTGCATCATCTGTAAAACATTCCCTTTCTTGCATGTGGTTAAAATGGTCTCTGCAGGAATATCCTCCAAAACACACAAAGTGATTTTTTTTTTTTTTTTTTGTTAAAGTACCCGAGGTTGCATTTGTACAATAACATACTTTTCCCACCGCATCCACATACAGAAATACTTTCCTTTTCTGACCTCAATATTGTAATTTGAACTAAATATTACATCATACAGACATTCAGTAAAAAAAAAAAAAGTCTGAAAAAACTGTTGCGTCATACTGTTTCCAATCAAGACAATTATTCAATAAAAACTAGAAAAACAGTCAGAGAACGCAAACCTCCTCCAAGCAGCACAGTTCCCCCACATATTGTGACTGACACCCCGTAATATTACTGCCACATTTGTTATTTATCTATTTTATTAGATTCTTGACACTGGAAACATACCCTTTGCAATTAGAATTACACTGATATCGTTATTTGTT
>JAPSES010027830.1:0-35991 GCA_029822895.1 Maxillicosta whitleyi
GGGAGGGGCTGTGCTGTGCCATGTGGGGGGGGGGGGGGTGTCTCCGCTTGGCCTCTGTCTTGTCTGCACCTCGCTGTTACGACTCCTGTCACCTTTTTCTACCAGTCGTCTGCGTATGTGTATGTGTGCTGCACCGTCCGTCACTCTGCTCCAGGCTTTGTGAAACCAAATCTACCTCGTCCATCTCGTTTCACCAGAGCACAGACAGGCAGACCATTAGGCCTCATGCTCTGAAGGTTAACCTCTGAACCCTAGTCCCCTGTTTGACCAAAAGGGGCTGGGCGACCATGCTGGGTCAGCATTTTCCTGGGTCATCACAGGCTATCAGTAGCTATCTGTGTATGTGCCAATGAAAAGGGACTCTCCAAGGTCTGCAAACATTGCGGGTTCTTGCACAAACAGACACAAACAGACACAAACAGACGTATTTGTGCCTCCAGACATACTTGCACACACATGGCGAGCACACCCGTCGAAAGCACAAACATCCAATCAGGTAATTCACTGGGTAGATAAGGGAAAATTGGAGGGACACTGAGATTGAGATGGAGGTCAGACTGCAACGGGAGCTTTAATTTCCCATAGTGTCAGCCTTCGAGGCAGTCGGTGGAGACAGTATAATGACTCTGTGTGTCGAAGCAGAACCGAACAGTTCACTAACAGGAGACTGTAAGAGAGGGCATCAGGCTCTCACGGCCCAGCCTGCTGGAAGTAATGGCCCTGTAGGATTCCTGTGTTAACCCCAGGTTCCTGCTCTCTCTCCTGCCCGGCAAAGTCAAATCTCTGCCACAACATCCCCGACAAGAGGACTACTCCCACTGCCATGTTTGCTCAGCTGCACTGGCTTTGTGTCGGCGTATCAAACTCCCTTGTTCCTGCTCCCTGCCTGTTTTCTCCCTCTTCCACTGTTTGGTTTCTTTTCTTCGAACTGTTTGTAGCTTCATTTGTTCTTTGTTTGGCTTTCAGAGAGCATGTCTGACGTGTTCGAGGGATTGGCAGCGGGGAGGTCAAGAGGTCGAGGTGAGGCGGCTACCTGAGGAAGTCTCATGTCTCCTGCTGCATAGTGTCACGGTGGTGTCAACATGTACAGTAGTCATGTAAACACATCTCTGCTGTGCTTGTGTTTGGACTGTGACTGCTGTGACTGAGTGCAAAAGAAGCCAAATCTATTCATATACTTACCAGTTTTTAAGTAAATACCTCCAATTTGGTTAGCAGGCTTACCCATAAACAACTTAATAGCTTTTTTTTTTGCCCACATCCTGTCTTATAAATGCAATTTAAAGCAATTTAAAGTTATCAATGTGGATGCTGCGCCTCATTTGAAACCACACAAGCTGCAGTTAAATTAAATTTGGACAGCAGCTCGAATATGTGTCTAACCTGCAAAGATGCGCAACCGTTTGCGTCTTGGTGGCGGCCCCAGCCCAGACATCCCACTGCACTCATCTTCATCATCACAGTCGCCGCTCCCAAATCCCTCCTCTCCTTCATCACTCCACCCGTCACGTGACCGGACTCTCGAGCGCTTCTCAGACACGGTCACAAGCCGCAGCAACTGTGGGACAAACAGGAAGAGGTTAAAGGTAATGACATTAAAGTAAAATGCACCCTCCCTCAGCTTCGTTGTGAATCACGCTGTGGTCAGATTGTGGCTGTGCATTAATGGTTTAAAAAAGCTGTGAAAATAAATAAGAGATGTCTCTTGATCTGAATCTCCACAATGTTATAATGACAGTGTAAGGGAAATTCCAGACAAAAACTTGGTGGGATCTAAAAGTGACGGTATTTACCAAAATCTAATTACAATCACCAGGCAGGAAAACAGTTTTGTTATTTGTGCCAGTTTTGTTATTTTTATCCAAATGTGATTCATTCAAAGGCTTGTGGCTGTGCCTCCATGTAATTTACTGGTAGAAAAAGAAACAGTGGGGCAAGTTGACTGGTCTGATTGTGTTGTTACTGGCAAACATCATTGTCTTGAGTGGTTGTCTCAGAGCAACAGGCATACAATAATACCACATGACACACTCAGCCCAAATGGACATCAGGGCTACAATCTAAAAATGAGAAAGTAGAATGACAGATGAAGATAAATTGATGTTCACAGTTTTAATAGCTGACATTTTTGTAATAACCACATAGCTCTAATTTAGGCAGTGAAGGTGGATTTTTTTTTATGAGCAGTATTATTTGAAATCTAATCTGAACTGATCTGAAGGAAGCTTGGCCTTTAGCCCGTGGATGTGGTTGTTGTTCAACTCTCATATTTTCACGAGTGATTTACAGAAGCTCATAATGTGTTATGCAACACATACCAGATGCGTTTATTGAGAACTGTGGTAATCTAATCAACCAATAAATAATACAGACACATCCAGGAACCATAAATTGACTTCCTGAGAAATCTGTGGATTTTGCTTGACCAAACATACAAGTGGGCGATGGTGTACATATTTGAAAAGTAAAACATGACAAATTGAGAAAAATAAGGGAAGTTGCTTTTGTCTTGAACAGCAACAGTGAAATCCAGTTCAGTTTATACAATTAAAAAACAACAACGAGAGATAGGGAAATGTGAAATGAACAGCTGTATAAGTATAAGACCATATAAATTATACGGCCACAGACACTAAAGTAAATAGCATTTTAGTGCACAGTATAGTCCAGTACAGTTTGGGTGGGCACAATATGGTATAGTTTGGAATAGTATGGTGTGTGCAGATGAGTGTTTCCCCTGCCAACCATACCCTCGCTTGTTAGGCAGGGCTTAGGCCAAATACCAAGCTTGACGTCATACCAGTGTGACAACAATGAACACAACATAACTAACAAAAATAAAGGACATCCAGCAGTAAGGAGTGATTTTTTTCTATCACCCAATTAATGGACTGTATTGGGTCCAACGGCACCCTATCCGTACTAGAACCATCATACTATGGACCTCCATTAGAAGGGTAACAAGATATGCTACAGTATGGGTCACATGGGCCTCTTTGACAGTGAAAACACACAAAATAGTGTACTGTACCAAACCCAACCACACCACTCAGTGGGAACAAGCTGTTAGACATATACATTTATATATATCTTTGGTCGGACATCATTAAAACAGGATCTTACAGAAAACAAATAAATGCAATTCAGGAACTTAATGTGATAAATGTCATATTGCGTAAGCTTATTGAAACAATGCCACAGTGAATGCATGCCGCCATCAAAAATAAAGGTAGGTTTTTTTTATGTTTGTTTTGCCAGTCTGTATAATACAGTAATTAGGTTTCAAAGCTATCAGGTATCTAAAACTAACAAAAGACATCAACAAAAACAACGTAAACCATAAAATAACCTATAACTTACACCTAATGTAACCTAATAACTAAATTGCCAAATGGCCTCAAGAGATTTGTTCAATTTGTCTAAATGTTAGTTAAATAGAAATATAAAAACGACTGGATATGAACTGGAAAAAAAAAAAGTACATTTCAGGATCTTAAGCCGAGTAAGGAAAAAAAAAAGCTCGTCTTGTACCCGAGGGTGAAAAACATGTGAGCGAGCTCGGAGTCAACCTCTCGGACCATCTCTGAGTCTCCAAAACATCACACATGATTGAGAGTCCTGCCAAGGTAACAGATGTGCTAAATTCCAACCGCCTGCCCTGTGAGCCTCCTTTCATCTCACCGCTCCACCTCCTTGTTTGTTTTTTATTGATTTCCTTCCTATCTGCATACGTCAGCATGCATGTTTTGTTGTTGCTTTTGGTTGTTTTGGCTGTCTATGGGAGAAAATTGAGTTCATATGGGTTTTGTCTCAGGTCAGCTGCAGCGTCTGCCTGGGATCAGACTGTGTGTGTGTGTGTGTGTGTGTGAGTGTGTGTTAGAGACAGAGCGGAGGTATAAAACCCAGAGTTAATCACAGAATTACGTCAGTCAGAAGATAAACAAGCCTGTTCCTTTCCTCTGCATATATAAGCAAGTCAATCTGGGTTTTACAAGTGACATAAACTCTAAACTTTAGAGCGGGAACACACATCACCTTGTTCCCCGCACGGCCGCTCAACAAACCCTCATTCATTTCTCAACATTGAGGCCATAGACTACTGATGACCACAACATTTCTAAAAGCCTGGTCACTTAGACCAAGGGATGGACAAACAGTGCCTTACAGACAGGACAGCTGACCCCAAGGAACATTTTCACTTCTTTCTGAGGGCGTCTGGTGAAGCGTCACCTGCTGAGAGCAGAGGTGCTCAGGTGTCACACTTTAGACCCAGAATCCCACTGTTCCCCCGTGATGAATGGAGGGTTAATGTACTGATCCGTTTGGTTACAGATACAACCATGTTTGTCTGCATTTGCTAGAGTCCACCGCAGATTTACTGAGGTCTTGAAATTCCTTCTCATGGTCTGTATCCTGGCAACTTGGTCAGACTTTGGGAGGGGAGGGGCGCCTCGCAAACCAATTAAAAGCCAAACAAACACTTGTAAAGCACAGAGAGCAAGATGTGGTTCAGAGTATTTTCGAAGAAAACCTAAAAAAAGGTATAAGGAGAGAGGGGAAACGCTGACAGCAACTGTTGTGTTCATGATTAAAGCTCAGCGTGCGTGTTTCTCACCACTGGCCAGCGTACACATGGACTGTCCTCACCATAGTAACACATTTCAGATGTAGAAACATGTTCACTCTGATACCTTTTCTGTATCTTAAGCCCTCAGAGAGCAGTTTTTGAGTCACCTGACTTTCCTGTACTCCCAGTGTCATCGATCATTTGATTCAGGAAAACATCAACCTTCAGTCTGGTTCATTTAATGCCCCAATTTTATACTTGGATTGTCTAATAATAGAAGGCATAAACAGAAAAAGCTTCAGTAATTTATGTCTTTTACTCTGAACTCAGAACATTTTGGAAGTTGTACTGAAAGGTTTTAGGTTTCCAAATGATTTTTTTCAACATCAACACTTTCCTAAGGAATGTACTGACATTGGTTCAAAAGTAGTAACTGTGTGAATTCCCTGGATGAACCAGGATTACAGCATGTATGAACATATCACATATCGTTAGCCTCATAGCATAAGCCAAATTGTGATTTCAGCGCAAAATGAATCAGTAGTGTTAGCAGAGTAAAAATTATGTTGATATCAGAATTTGGTCAAAAATATGACTCGGGCAATTATAATATGAGGCTAACGATATGCAGAACTGCTGAAAATTTGATGTTAAGAAATATTCAAGAACAATTAATACACAAAAAAACAGAATATGAGAAAGTCATTCTTTAACATTGAATATTTACAGAAAATCATAGCTGCATATACACTTACATGTGTTGAACATAAATGAATTCATATATGTAATGATTTTCAAGCAGTGTTAGAAAATATGAGAAACAAAGATAAAATAATAGCCAAGTAACACAACACATGATCCATGAAGATGAACAGACTTAAGATGCACACACTTACAAATCCAAGTTTCTTGTGTTTTGAGTCGCAAAATACTGATGCTATGTCTACTCTCATTCTTTCTTTTTCGCCAGCTTTACTTCATAATATTAAACCTCTTAGTATAATATTAGGGGATAGTTGTTAAAGGAAAGCCTGGAAGGCCTTTCTGAGCTCTTCCAGTATTCTAGGACTAATGCAAACTTTGAAACAGTTCCCATACATACAATTATAAATTCCACATTATTCAACCCATCTGCTGGAGATCTGTCATATAACAGGCCTAGTCTTGTAGTCTGATGTTGGAAGAATCACAGCTGCATTACAGAGTGTCACTTTTTGGATTTCAGTTTGACTCAAACATGTGAGGGAAGTTAGAACAAGAACATACCAGCAATAAATAGCAGCAGATGAGCGCACCAAGCAGAATGAGTTTTTGGGAAATTCAAAAAGAAATCAGCTGCATAATCATTACAGCGGCCGGAGTGCAGAGCCGTGCCCTTCTCCACGGGGGGGTGGGGGGGGAAGGCAGGGCAGTACCTCTTTCTGAGGTTCTGTGGCAGGACGTTGTGGCTGCTGCCAACTGGCTGCCTGCCTCTGCCACGGCCGCTGTGGCGGGGAGGGGTGGGATGTATATTTGTGTCGAAAGTGACGCTGCGCTCTTGGCAAGGCCGAGCCACAGCGTGATCTGTCAAGAGCCTCCAGATTTACCACAAGAGGGAGAAACCTCAAGTTGCTCTGGGCAGGAATCTTCTGCAATTAAAAAAAACCCAAAGCAAAAGGAAGCCGGGAGGAAACAAATAAAAGAGACATTTTTTTTTTTTTGGGAGAAATGTTGAGTATGTTTTTAATTAACAGAGGAAATCTGGCGCTCTCACTGTTCTCTTCTCTCTGAGCTGCATCAGGAGCTGGCTTCGACAGACAGCTGGACACAGAGAACATGTAATCAGCGCAGCTAGGCATCCCACAGCCCACAGGGTTCACCTCCCCTTAACACAAAAGCACAAGTCACACCAAGGAAACATGGACTCAAAGGCTGCACACAAAGCCCAAACATGTGGCGGATTGCTCAATGCAGGCCAGCCCAGACAGAGACACAGAAACCACAAGTCTGTCACAGCCTCCCACACATGACATGAACTCCACACAGGGTCACTGTTCGACACGACAGCTGCAGCTGAGCTCAGCCACCGGGTGACCTGCACCGATAGGAATCAACCTGCGCTCCCTGATCGTCAGCATGATATAAGCTGGCAACACAACTCATCTTAAATCTCAGCTGAAAAGAACCAAATCAGAGAAGGAATGAAGAAAATGCAGAATTTCAGAATTGAAACTGTTTAGCGGATGAGTCATGTTAGTGGAGAAAAAAGCGAGAGGATGACGAATGAAGACAGAAGGTGAGCAGAAAAGAAGGAGGCCGTTGTCAGTGTGTGACTGGGATCATGTCTTGGGTTGTGTCCTCCTTTCCACGCACAGGAAGACGTGTCTGGGCAAGCTGCTCATGACTCGGCCCAGACGGAATCTGCTGCTCCAAATGTTTCTATCAATGCCTCAACACATCTTGTCTACAAATCTAATCTACAGAATTTAAGGTTTAAGTTCCCGAACAGACTACTGCTCGCTATACACTCAACCGCCTTCTGGCGTCTCATGTTTATGATTTCAGTGATTACTTCAAATGTACATGTCACGTGCTGTTTCTGGTATAAGATAGTGATGAGAACTGCTGACCTGATTTTTGACATTCCAACAGCTGAGATGGGAGAATGGAAGTACATGTAGTTTGTTTCTGTACTGCTGTTTGTACTTCCCTACACACACACACACACACACACACGACTGACTTTCTACATTTTCACACTAATGTTAGTTCTTTCTATTACTTGAATCCAACTTGTTTAAAAAACCCATTTTCATCGCTCTTTCTTTGAGAACGCACTTATTGTGTCTTTACTTTCTTTTTATTGGGTATGTAGCTTTTGTGTGTGCTTGAATGCCTATGTGGGCAAAGCTTTTAAGCAGTGTACAGTATATAGTATAGTGTGAAGCACTTAGTGGTGTCTACCTTGAAAAGTGTGATGCCACTATAGATATTATTATTATTATTTCTTCTTACGCTTTCAGAACAGGATCATTACTTTGATTTTAATGACTACATTGTGAATTCTTAATGCTATAAAGGCAATAAATGTAATAAGGACAATAAAAGCAAATATTTTATAGCTCATGAGGGCATATATTGATTATTATCATTTTCCATCATTTGTGCGCCTTCACAACATCAAGACAACTTTCAACATAATTAGATGAAACAATAACACACAAAAAGATGATCCTTTTGTCAATCCATCATCACCCACATGGTATTTAACAAGATGGGGATGACATAACAGCCATAATAAAATGGGTAATATTTGTAATATTAACATCATGTGTAAGATATTATTTGAATTTGGTTATTTTTCCAGGAGAAATATCCTTTGTATCCTTTTATATATTTCTAGAGTTTTCACTTGACCTTGAGCAAGAAATTATTTATATCTCTTCCGTTGTTACGGTGTAATTCCAATGTATTATAATTATTAAATGTACTCAGAAAAATCGCTGACATAAATTTCTGTATCATCACAATTCAGTGAGATTATCTGCACTGTTTTTATTTGAGGGGAATTCAAAACTGAGCAGATCAAAAATGGTTTTAGTAATCTGTTATTACAGCCGTGGCAAATACAGTGTCTCACGTCACAGCAATTAAGTTAATGAGTCAAACTTAAATAGCAAAAACTTCAAAAGACCTCAAATAAACTGGAATTATCCTTTAATTTTGATAGCGACAAAGAAGCTAGGTCAACAATAAATGGCTTTTTATAGTCTTGCATGAGATGTAAAAAGAAAATACTACTGAATTTGACTCCCTTTAGCGGATTGTTACAGCAGAGCAACAGCTCATACCCTGGGGTCAATATGTTAGACAAATCAAACACACGACTTTTCAGCAAAGACTATGTTTTCTTGATAAAAGAAGGAAATTAACTTTCCTTCCACCTAATCCCCACATGCACAGTATAATCTGCAGCCTTTGTATCAAGTTTGCAGCCATGTAATTTGGAGCACAGAGCCAGGAGAGAAAATCAGGGATGAATGGATGAATGAGAAACACCAATGGAGGCAACAGAGGGAGAAAGAGAGAGAGACAGACAGACAGAGGGATGACAAGAGGCAGTTTCCACAGAGTGACTCATGGAAACCTCCTTAACACACTGACAGGCAGATCGGCGTAGGGGCGACACAGCCCGCCCTGCTGTCCCACCCGTTCTCCTCCACTCATTACTCAACTTTTATTAAATCTGAAACGTAAAGAGGAGGGGGATATGCTCTCTCTCTCTCTCTCCCTCTCTCTCTCTTTCTCATTCTTCTCTGTGTTTTTTCCTTCCCGTCATGTCCTCCTCTATCTGCCCGTGGTCGACTATGTCACGCAACAGGAGCCCAGCCTCAGACAGTTAATGCAGACAAGATTAATTTCCTGATGTTAATTCCAGTTGGAACCAAACATACAGACGGAGGGAAAAAAATTCAAAAAAACATAGGAGCTCTCCAGTTGTGTGTTAAACTGGGCGTGTGTCCACTCCACCTTTCTGACTAAGCCCATAAGGCTATTTCCAGATTTCCCCTGTTTGGACTAAAACCTGAAGAGATGTTCTGCTTTTCTGGCAGGGCCTTCTGGTAGATTATCTTTAGAAGATACTAAGCCCCTGACATACATTTAAAATATAACAAAACAAGTTGTTGCCAGTTCACCTTTGGAAAGAATACAACACACTGCCGTTTCTGTTTATTCCATTCAGATCAAGGTGGACAATGAAGACAAAGGGTTAATTCCCCCTAGTATTAAATATATATGGTATGACAACAATTTGCAGTCTTTTTTTGAGGCTAACCAAATGAAAATCTTGACTTATGTCTATGAATGTGGCCGATTGTCTGCATGTGGTTTAATAGTTTAAAAAGTCCCATTCCTGCACAGGCCGCTGGTTGCTAAATCAGATTACACCCTTCAGACAATCTCTTTTTGTCTGCTGCTCGTCTGCTTTACACGTTATCGCCATGGTTCCCAGAGTCATGTGTTGCTAAGATACCCACCAATTCGACATCAGCAGACTGTTCCTGTAGGTCCCATGATCGCACCTACCGGGGACCGGTGAACACTCGGTAGGGTAAGTGGATAAATAGAGTGTGGAGTGGTCTGTGCTTACAGGGTTTAAAGGGTTGTGGGGCTACAACCAGCTGCACTGCTGCTGGCTAAGCATGTGGCTAACAGAAGCAGAGGTTAGGCAGAAGCAGAGTGAGTAAACTACAGCTGTCCAGAGGTGGCAATGGTCCACACTTTCATTACTTAAATAGAAGTACAGATAAGTATGTACTGATTCAGCCTAATGTACTGATTCAACCTACTTTACTTTACTGACTTTACTTCACGAAAAGTGAAAAACTACAGGCTCTGAAATGTCCTCAAAGTACGAAAGTATAAAGTAGGCCCTTGGAGGATATTTCTATCAGCTGTTTCTGTGTAAAGCTAAAATCACATTCATGTGAAGACTGTCCTACTTAGAATACCATAATATTATGAATATCATCTATTCAAATAACATAGAAAATAATGTATTGAAAACAATGAATATTCACTTTGCTCAAAAGTTTTCACTGTTAGCAACAAAGTTTTCAACATTATGACCCTTTTTCTCTACAGTTCAGTCTCTGTTTGGTTATTTTATGACATGTTTCTTTGTTGTGAGCGTTATGCATACATGGATGCATTGATGGATTGTCTTCTTTTTCTTATTGTTCTTATTGTATTGTCTCATTCATTTACTTTGAAATCAGCCTTGTTCATGAACATAAACAAAATTTTCACCTCAAATGCATTAAAGCACTAAAGTAACAAACTTTGTCAGAATATGCTCAAGCAAAGTCCATATAGCATACTAGGAAAGTTTATTTAATGTTTGTGTTGAAGTCTGTGAACCCAGACTTGTCTTATACAGCTATGACATCAGCCTGTACACTGACACATAAATGATTCATCTACAGTGGCAATAGTTTGCAATATAGATTAATGTTAGCTTAGAATGACCAGCTCTTAGCACAATGTACAAACCTTAAAGGGAAACCCACCAAAGGGTTCAATCCAGCCCATGGGGTGAATTTGTGAACTGCAACAATTACAGTATATTATAGTGTAGTAGTATATTAACAACCAAGTCATCTCAAGTGGGCTGGACTAGTAAAAGACTACTATAATAAACTATAAATAATGACAACTTCACATTTTTGTCTTTGTTTTAGTGTAAATTTTTTTTTTTACATTTACAAATGTATGTTGTTTTCACAAAAATGTGGATAACCTGAACAAATATGAACAACTTGAAATGTCAAAGAGAAGTGCAGTTTTAAAAAAAAACTGCTGCTAAAGGGTTTTTGTGTCTTTGTAGGTCTACTGTGACCTGTAAACTGTAATGCAAATAAGTAAAATGATAAGCTGAGACAAAATATTGTTTCAATTGTACTTAACTTTTACTGGGAATTTTAGGTTGTTTGTGGCAGTTTGTGTTATGTACATTTTGTAAAGGATAGTTTGTAATAGTTCATAGTGTTTTTTTATTTTATAATTTTTTTTTATTTACTATATTTCATGTAACATCATATTGAATCATATTGAATGTGACCCCAGAACCAAAAGTTTGTCACCTCTGATCTAAACTGCAGCAGAAGAAAAGGATGGAATAAGATTATATCTGTTCCTGTTATTTTCATATAGTTCTTTTTATACAGGTGAAATGGTTAACATGCACTTATCTGTTTAATAGGAATCAGCTGATTATGTAATAATATGAGAGGCCTAGCTTAAATAAAAGGGAGTTCACACAGACACTGAATTTATTATTACTAGAGCAGAAGGTATGCAGTCCTGGCAGGATGAAAAGGCAGGGGGCATGTGAAGGGATGATAAAGTTAGGGAGTGCTAATGACAGCTCTACAGAGGAGCCCCAACTCTGTGGTGCCCCCCTCTGCAAAAGCACCGCTGCCCCAAACAAAAGGCAGAGGAGGAACAGAGGAGGGTCTGACCCTCACAGGGAGACCCTCTGATGACCTAGCAGAGACAGGAAACAGGAAGTGTGACCTTTGACCTTTGCAGAAGGGGGGGGGGGGGTCCTGTTACACAGCAACACGTGACTGCCCAATGACAACAAGTCCAGGATGTGTGGATCAGATGAGAAACTGTGGCAGGAAGACTCAGCTGTTCATATCTCGTCTGCCTGACAGCTTCTTTTAAAACACAGAGTAATGTTGAACTAAAAAGGTGAAAAACACACACATCCAAACACCTTCACAGGTGAAAAATACAGTGTTCTGGAGTCCATCGTTTGTGGGGTTTTTGTAAGCCGGCTGTGTGATAATTACACCCAGTGGGGTAGTATTGGTGTGAGAGTAAAGGGGGAGGAGTGGGTACAGAGAGAGAGTGGCGACCCTGGCTTGGGCCTCAGGGCTGATGGGGGTGGAGGGGAAGGGAAAGGAGGTACAAGAAAGGAGGGGAAAGGTGGAGGTATGGAGGTAAGAAGGAATGGGTAGCAGTAGTGGAGGAATAGTTGGGCCTCATTAGCAGGCAGACTAATTGGAAGGAAAAGGGCCCTCACATGCTCTGTCTGACCTCCCAGCCAGCAGGGGTTATAGAGGGGTGTGTGAGTGTGTGCACCAAGAGGAGGAGGGGTGGTATCTGGTCGGATTCCTTAAGTTAAGGAACCATAACTCCTCATCACTCCTAAAATCTTTAACTTACCATGAATTCAGAGAGCTCTGGAAAATGAAAGGATAACATGCGTGTGGTGCTCGAACAGGAATATACGGATTCTGGCTCCACAAACGCCCTGCAGCTCCTCAGAGGTTTACACCAGGTGTCACACTTCATTTAAAGAACCCTCATGGCTTATCCTCGCTCACAAATATAGCGGCATAACAGTCTTCCTTTCCTCCTCCACTTCCAGAGTTGTACTTCACACAGACATAAAAACCAGGAGGGCGAGAGGACGAAGAGAGGCCCTGAGGGGGTATATTAAATAACGCTTCAAAAACCTTCAGTAAATAACATCAAACAGAAGTCAGCCTCTTTGACTGGAGCAGGCATAATGGCTAGGTTAGTAAGTGTAAGTTTACAAAACAGCAGGCTTAGTCTAACACCCATGGTGTCTATTAATCTGATTGTAAGCACACCCTGTAGGAAAAGGCCACCACAAGCTGGCCCTGTCATGAGGCAGGTTCCATTTTATCCATGCTGTATTTATGATGCACATTGTGTCTGTCTGAATTTATCAAAGTGTATTTGGAGCTCTGCTTTATTTTACAGCCACTTGTGCGCTTACATGTCATTGCTATAAATGAGGTGGGGATGTTCCTTGCCAACTACTGTATGCATCTGCAAGATTAACTGCTGCAAGCAAATGTTATGTGTGTGCTCAGTAAAAACTGTCCATCCCTTAAGTATGTGTGTGGGTTATATATTTAAGAGTGTGTTCGTTATACGTGTGCACGAGGTGTTGAGCACAAGCTGCCCAGGCTCTGGTGGCTCGGAGGAAGTGAGACTGCGTGATGGAATTTGTGGCGCTTGGGATCTGGTTTATTTTCCACCCTGGATTCCTGTCCTACCTGCAGGATTTTCCCAGGTTCTGGCTTCAATTAGGCTGGGAAGCTGCAAGTACAGGGCTTTAGATGAGGGGGAAGGAGGAGGGGCTGGAAGAGGGAAGGGCGACAGAGCTGGAGTCTGTCACACACAACTCAGCACAGCTGGGAAGAAAGGCAGCGAACAAGGAGAGATAGAAAAGGATGGAAGCCTGATACATTTGTTAATGTGCTCAATCAAATCTTTGACCTGTAATACAAAGATGTTTCTAATCCTTTAAATGACAGAATAATTTCAACCATAGACTGAGATGGAATAATTGTATTTTGCCCACAGGGATTCAGAAAAAGACCTTAACAAAGATGTCTTTCACATCTGTGGTGCTGCCAGTGTATCTCTCCAAATAGTGTCATAAAGTCGAGAAGCCTGTCAGAATAATCCCAGGAGGTCTGACCCGTTAAATGGCAAACTCATCTGACAAATGAGTGGGAAATGCTGTGTAATCAAAGACCAATCACATAATTGCTCTATTTTGCCACTAGCTCAACCATCTCCTGTGAGATTAGTTGTTCAGTGGAGAAATCTGATACTCTGGGAAGTTAAACAGATGTTCGGAAAAACAAACTCATCTCCACAGAACAAGGACGCATCATCAAAATGATGTGTTCTATTTTGGAGCGCAAACCCTTAGAAATGAGTTGACAGGCAGGAGTTCATAGTACCAGCCTTCCCAAGACTGAGGCGGTAAGCAAGTGCCATGGCTGCAGTAAACTTTACAGGTAAAAAACGGTACAACATCTACCTCTGGTATCGCTGAATATCAACAACTTGATGTCACAGCCAAAGAGAGGATGCTGATGCACATTTTCTGCATCAGCTCCTGCATGTACAGAGCACAACACACAGGACCTCACACAGGAATTTCAACACTGTGTAAGCAAGCGCAAAAATGTCCGTGGCTCCTCGCAGGCCTGTAATGTTTAAAGATTCCAAGTCAAGAAGCAATAACTGAAGGAGAAGCCATTTCTCTTCATCCATTTATAGTGCACAGTTCACTTTAAACTTGGCCTCAGCTCAGTTATGACATCAGCTGCTTTAGGCGTGAGAAAACGTTGTTTTATAAGCTGGGGCGAACAGCTCTTAGATTTTTTTCCTTTGGTGTTTAGTTTAGCTTCACAGAGGCACAAAGGCCTGGGTCTCCCTGCCAGACTGTCTCTGTATCTGCTGATACTCTGATCAACACTGACAACGTGAGAAATGACACATTTCCTGCTGCATAGTTGCATTTTACAGCACCGTCGTCACGAAGCACTTAGGAGTGGAGGAATGAAACATCAGGGGGATTAAAGTTGGAAGGAAGTGGATTCTTTGGAGGGGTCCCAGGTTCCCCTTTACTGTAGCCCCTATACTTTATGACACAGCCTCGTAGGCTGTGGGCTGGAGCTGATTCGTGGTTAGAAACTGGGTCAGCACGAGCTGGAAGAACCATTGATTGTGTCCAAAGTTTGAGCCAAAATGAGAATAATGTTCATTCAAATGGAAAACGTTTGCAGGATAAAAGAGCCATATAGGACTTGTAAAGACCAGAATGGGAGTCACCCATGTTCCAAATGAAGAGGTGACCATACATTAAGTTCGATAACCTGCGCACTGTTCAGCCTTCAGCTCTGAACATGTTGCACACAAACGTACAGGGACATCATGAGACTGAAATGCTGCTGATTTTTAATCAGGATGGCAGTCTGCTGGTCCAAGTCCAGAAACATTACACATACGAGCTCATTGTTGGCGTGTCCTCATGCACACCGCATACAAACAGGGCATGTGTAAGTAATTATCTGCGAGTTGATGCCTACTATCTCATATCAAATGGTTAATTAGTCCATTTGCTTTTAGCCCTGCATCACCCAGGGCTGGTGGTCTTTCAACTGGCAGGGAGGCGGAGACCTTGTAAAACTGCTTTTAACTATACAGCATCACTTTCTCCAGTGCCTTTTAGAGGTTGTTTACAACACGTCTGCACAGAACAGCTTAGACCATGAAACACTGTGTATAGTCAGTAAACATTTAGCAGGATTATAAAGGATATTTAAAGTTGGGTCAAACCTGACATCAGCGGTTTGTGTCGGCGGATTTTCTTACATGTTCTTGTTTGTTAATTTGGATACACAAACGCACGACACAATGAGGGACACAGTTTACACTATGATGAAATAAGATATAAAACAACATGAATTGTGGCCTCAAAAGTTGCCATAAACTGAGTGATCACTGGCGCAATAAAACCAAATATTGTAAACATCACAAAGGGTGATTTTATTACAGGGTTGTTGTAATATATTGCATTGTATTGTTTTGTGCCAGTGCAGCGATGATTTGCAATAAAAATATTTGTATAATTTGATTTCTGAAAAATCTGAAAAAAACACTGTTATGAGTCATAAAGAGTTTTACTGCACATGAAATATGCAATCAAGTGCAATGAGCCTTTTGTCAGATGTTAATCCAGCCCATTGAAGTTGAGATCTAAAGGGAAGTTCAAGCAGAAGTGTGCTTCACTCTGTTGTATGGTCATCAGATATGGGATTAAACGCTCCCATACCAATAGTTAATCTGCATAAATATCAGGCG
Source organism: Maxillicosta whitleyi (assembly GCA_029822895.1). Lineage (NCBI taxonomy): Eukaryota > Metazoa > Chordata > Actinopteri > Perciformes > Neosebastidae > Maxillicosta > Maxillicosta whitleyi. The sequence goes on from JAPSES010027830.1 coordinate 15,749, forward strand.
TTTATATAAAGACAATTCAAACCCCAGAAATGTCCACATGTACCGCACCACGTCATCAACGTGACATGGAGGCCAGTGGCGCTGGGTTACAGAGAACATCTGATCACATGGAGACGCAGAGCGAGGCGAAGTGAGTCTGTAACACAATCAGATCCGTCATTTCACCAAACTGATTTTTCGAGCAAAATCTCATCAAAAGCTGATCAGGAACCCGATCCACATGGTAAACAGTGCACACTGCAGCCGCTCTGCCCGTTGTCATGTTGGTAACAATGTTTATCTCTGTCAAAACAGGGAGTTTCCAAAAAGACATTGTTTTTTTTGGGTGTTTTTTTTTTTTTTTTTTTACGTTACAGCCACATATCTGCTACTTTTTTTTTTTCTTGTCTGCATTTATTCTCATAGTTAACCAGGGGTGAAAACTTTATATGAGATTGATGCATATTTTATTCTTGCAGCCAAATGTTTTAATATTTAGGGCATTAGTGCGTGAATTTTCTTTTTCATTTTGATCCTGATCTTAGGTTTTATAATCAATTATGTCATAACCACAAAAGTCATTAGTTAAAATTATTGATGGATTATTAGATCTGATACACACATGTTCACTATTAACTCTCACAGTATTTTTAGAATACAGTAAAATAAATGAACTGGTCTAAAAAAAAAAACAACAACCTTGAATGCAGAATATCCTGGACACACGTCATGAGTACTAAGCAATTAGCACAGAAAGTAGAAGCAACCGTCAATTTATTTAATTACTATTCAATGATCCAGTAACCTGACAAATATTGTTGAAATATTGAACTGTACTTAGATCTGACAGCTTAGAATCTTTCCAGCACTTTAGAGGTTTTTTTTTTCTCTCAAATGTATCATGGATCGACTTCAAACATCAGTTATTGGTCTCCTTTAAAACAAATTTATGTAAAAAGGCAACTTGTGCATCCCACAGTTTTGCTGTGCAAAATGTGGGAAGTCATTTAATTTCTTTTTTTTTTTTTTCCTCCCCATTTAATTTAAAATGCCTGTCCGGTTTGCTCCATCTTGCCTTATCTGACTTCTTTAAGACAGCGCTGCCCTGTTTCCAGCTCTCTGCACACATTGTTGTATATGTGACTGACAGAAACATTATGGCCAAGCCTACTAAATAAGACTCCAGCTGTGATAAACTGGAATTATCCTTTAAGTCGGCCTAAATCTGTAATCTCCCAGTAAAACAGGCCTTATGAGACATATTTAGGATGAATCATGAGTGGGTGAAACCGGCATGGCAGGGGGTAAAAGAAACTCTTCTCACTTGCAGCAGGATTGCATGAGGTAATACAGCAAAAGTAATTGAGGAAATTACAGCGCCTGAATCCACCAGCGCACTGTATTTTTTCTCGAGGGTCTCTGGTTGTCAAAGGGGGGGAGTGTTAAACATCCACAGTTGCTCCTTAGATCTCCCAGGTTGTTTAAACAGGAGAGAAAGATTGTAATCCACCAAGACAAGCCTTCAGCACTCAGAGGCTCGCTTACAGAAGAAGACACGCACATAAACGCACCGGAGGAAAGCGTGTGTTTGTGTAGGAGGTCAATCCAACGTGTCGACATCTACAAATGCAAGGAACCAGGAAATACAGACAGATCCGTGGGCTGATACTTCAACCTACAGAGGCTGACTTTGAGCCTACACACGAGCATCTCTCACTCAGACAGCCCACTCCAAAAGATGGTTTCCATGGTGATGGAGGCAGCGACAAAAAAAAAAAAAAAAAAAATTGAAAATACGGGGCTTTGGCCTTGATGACAGCTGGGGCTTACTGCAGCTAAAGCTAAAGATCCTGACAGTCACAACAACCTCCAGCACCTGCAGAGTGTCCTCCACTGTTAACAAAAGGAATGGAGGTGGTTTTTGGGGGCGGCACAGATGACACAAAGTCGAAAAGCCTCAGATGTACAAAGTATTCAGAAGTTTTGCAGCACTGTTTAAGGTTTCAACGTCACCTTGAACACAGGGTCCCGGTGGATTTCATCTCAAGCACACCACGAATATCAACACTTTTAGTCTTTGTCCTGTGCTGATCCTCAGAAAAGGGCAACATGCACATAAATTAAAAGGTTAGTCAGTGATTTCACATGGAAATTACAAATGATGCATCTTCAGTAACAGCGGCGTGGTGTTTGAAGATAAAACATCAGAAAAACACATCTGCTGCATATGTGAGTTATTGCAAATATGTTTTTCTCTCACGTTTGTGGTATTAAAAAAAATACAGTTTGATGTACTTACTCTTAAACACTAAAGAGAGTCCTCTGGCATTATAAAATTTACAGTGCCCATTAGGGTGCGACTAATATTTACCTATACTTTTCCAGTCATTGGTATTTTCTACTCTCAAAGCATTTTTTTAGATAAAACTTAACTCATGTGCCACTATTTGAGTCTGTTTCTTAACACAATGCCATCAATAATGAAAAAAAAAATAGAAAAGTCATTTTTCAATACTTGATAATGGCTAAACAATTTTATTGATGTCATATAAGTAATCAAATTTAGAATCCAGCCTTGGGTGTTTGGATCTTTACCCACATTTTCATTAAAAATGGCTTCAATTTTGGTCAGAACAAAATAATTTGTTGAAAAAAGAGATTTTTTTTTTTTCATTTTTTCCCCATTTTCATTCTTTTCTAATAACAGTAAAACAATAAAGTGTGAACCAAATCCACTCTGATCACCTGGTTGATGTGTTTGAGTTTGTCTATAATCTGGCTGATGATTGGCTCAGGGGGTTTGTTGCTCCGGGATTCTGGGCCAGGATGTGATCGCTTCAGGCCAGGTCCGGAAAACCTGACAGGACAGAAAGAGAGAGAGAGAGAGAAAGGGGAAAAAAAGAAAAATGTAACAGTTTGTGAGGTTTTCAATGAGCTGAAGGGAGCTGAAAGGAAGCTTCGTGAGCAGCAGACATAATGAGCTGACTGCTGCTGTTCCCACACACACTCACACTGAGTGTTTATCACCATCTAGTGTTGACATGATGAATGACAGCTCTTCTGGTTTTCAGTTCAGGGCCAGAGCTGCAGAGCTGGAAAGATCATTTGGAACCCAACACTAACCAACGGACAAACTCTGGAGACATTAAGTCTGTAAAGTTAAAAAGGGATTACAATGTTTTCAATATAACAAAGATGGTTGAGGATACATACATATTTTTGGAGTATGTTCAGAACGTTTCGGCCACATACTTCATCATAGTGTTTTATGTATAGATCGTATCATGTGAAACTCACGGGCACCTGCTTTTAATCAGCACTTAGACGCTGCTACAAGTCGGATAATCTCAGAGGCAAAAATATCCAGAGTGGATTTTGACCATCACACAAACTCAGCCTAGTAATTCATTAACACAGCCAATTAGCAGCTCTTTAATCATATCTGAAGTTAATGAAAGGACATTAGTGCAGGGAGCATATATTTAAGAGCATGTAGCCTGAAGGCAGGTGCTCACATGTCTGGATGTGTATCCGAGGAGACGGCGCTCTGTTGACTCCTGTGTATGTAATCAAGAGGAGGAGCTGCTGAGTCTGAAAGGTAGAGTTCTCTCTCCACTTGTTGTGTTTCATGTCGAGACTTTCCTGCAGGTGTTTGTTCGCCTCAGGCTCTAGTGCCAGAAATTAACCCCTTCCCACCAACAAAACTACACCCTGAGAACATGTTTACACCAAAGAGTCCACTTTGACAACGGATCATCTTTTCCTAACACATGGCGGTATGGATTGGTGGTGTAGACGGAGATCACATCTCAGTGTAAATGTCAGCTGCTTCACTGCTGAAAATGCCTGAAAGATGAAGGATAACTGTGTCTGAGTGGGAAGAGTGGAGGAATAAAGGATGGATGGTCAGGGAGCGGAAGAGGTCTTAAAAAAACTGGCTTTTTTATGGACAGCAAAAAATAGAATTTCAATACAGTAACGCATACCTTGTTTTAATTTTGTTATGAAAAGCGAAACAACCTTTCAAGCACGTTTTTCCCTTTGAACATAACTGTTAGAAGATATATCTATCTTTGTCTGATGATACTCAGCTCAAACTGTCCTGTGTGATTTTTAAAAAAATTTTTTTTTATCATTTTTGGTCTCAATAATATGAAAACACAACAGCAAGATTGTTTTTTTTTCTTATTACTCTCACCCTGACAGAGGTATGGGTCTGCCTGTTTGCACTTGTAATGTTCACACTTTTATCTGAAGATATGACACAAGGTAAGTCTGGAGATTTGGATTCTTCAGCCTTGGGTAAAATGACACAGTCTGACATGTTTGTTGTGTGTTTCAAGGGCGAAGGACTTAATTACAGTACTGTGCAAAAGCCTTAGGCCACCTTTAATGCTACTTTTACTTTTTGATGACCATTTGTATCTAATTCTCAGTATTTCTATTATCCTCCTGACTACCAGCAATGCATTTCCTACATACAGTACATACATGTATAATACAATACATGTCCTCTGTAAGGGACAAAGGTTTCATGGTTTTACTTAAAAAATGCTGTCCACTGCAAAGGACATTCCATAAAAAAATATAAATAAACAAATAAAATTATTTTAAAAAATATATTGGAAAAAACTGTTACATTATGCAGTTTTCTGATTGAGACAGTTGTTTAAAAAAAAAAAGCTAAAACTTTCATTTTGCTGGGTAGTCAGGAGGATATGGTACAAAGAAAAATATAGGAAATATATGTACAGTATTAAATACATATGAAAAATACCAACTAGACTGCTTTTACAGATAAAAATACCAATAGGGCTGTTACCATGATGAAAATCAGCGGACAAAGTAAAAACATTTAACATGCGTTTTCATTAAAACACCAGATTCAAGCAGTAAATCTCATATTATCTGAACAAAAGCATTCAAGACGTATTAAATGCAGAGTATTTTTGCATTTGAATTTTTGTTTAAATGCTGTTTGCGAATTTTCTGTAAACTAATGTTTGTATCTTGACGCAGAAATGGATATGGATGGTGATTTTAACTCTGCTAAAATGAAAACCCTAATAATGGTCTCAGACTTTTGCACAGTAGAGTATAACCAGCTTTTTTCCATCAGTGGGTCATAAACTCAAATTGACTTACTGATGTGTGTGGTGGAAAAAAAAATAAAAATAAAAACAAAAACATCTATCAAGTGCCTATTCAACGAGGCACTGAAACTAAACTCATCAAACTGAAGTGTCATTTAGAAATAGAACATCTTCTTAAATGTGTGTTTATAGGAAAACATCAGCTTTACTTATTATCCAAATAAACACAGTAATTAAAGGCCATTTAATTCATTTTCATGTTAAGCAACAGCGTTACTATTATTCTACAATGAGATAAATGTGACAAACTGTCCTTGCTCTATTGACATTTTTTTGTTTGTTTAGTACAGGACAGTTTGGTGATATTAAATCCTGGGTTACTTTATGCCAGGGTTGTTTTTTCAGCGTAAATGTAGAAAGTATGAGGTCATTCCCTGTGACACACATACACACTCACACACACCTTTCACCTGCCTTCTCCATTCATCAGTCTTCCGCTCGCCTAAGTCAGACTTTTCATTAAACTCAAATTACATTTCCCCAGTTATTTATTCTTCTTTTTAGCCATGATCTCACCCCTTTCTCAGCGACTAATTATCACATTAATAATGGAACGAGATGTGCGATCCATTAAGCGAGGAAATATGGGTCGAGGAAGGAGGATAAGAGGGGAGGGAGATGTGGAGTGAGGATAAGGAGCCGTGGCAGGTTAACGTTTCACATGATAGCTGCCAGTCAAGCGTGTTTAACGGCTGAGGTGGGCTATCTGATCACACCTGCGTTACAGCAGAACTGATCCAATCTCGAGTTAACTCGTGATAATCTAATTGAGTCTAACGCCAATTATGAAGCTGTTAAAGTCCAGTCTGAATGAACCCCAGCTTCAGAATAAACAACAGTGGGGGATGGAGGACGCAGGTGCTGAGAGAAAACATAATGGAGTCTGACACTTTTCACGCCACCTGATGGATCACACCTTTAGTCCCGCTGAGGTTGGTGACAGGATCAAAGGTCACGGAACAAGGAATGAAAGCTTTATTAGTTTCTTCTCCTACCTGGCACGTCATGTTTAGCAAAAAAAAGTGAGTCAAATTTAGATCATATCTGAAAGAGCTGTAGTATAAATGTTTATAGTTGACACAGCATCTTATCTATTATCAGAGTTTTCACACCTCTGCATGCTTTTACACTGTCATTACATCCAAAGGGGGAATGGAAATGCAATGTTTTGAGTTGACACGGCATTACATTTGTTACCACAGTTATCAGCATAACACTCTTTGATGTGGTGAAAAGAGTAGCTCCTCTGATCTTGGCTCCAGGTGGTAGATGGTAAACACGGCTGATAAAAAAAACAAAAAAAAAAACACATTTAGCTCCGAGATCACTCCTCGAGTATTGGAGACATTCAGTAGCACCCGACCCCTCCGGTGTGCCCCCACCTTCCCCCAGCCACCACTACCCACACCCACCCATTCTAAATTTATCCACATGAAACAATGCAAGTCTGAATGCCACTGTTTGGAGAAGCTTCTATAGGGGAGGATAATGGAAGATGATCCAGAACAAATCTCGGAGGGAAAATGCACCCGCAGGAATTTGTAGGCGTCTGCCCTCGTAGATGACACAGAGAATAACTCGCCACAAAATGTTGTAATCTCTCCATCAGTTGGTCTCTCTCTCCTGCCTCCCTACTCCTTGCTATCGTGCTCTTTGGTCCAGTTTGTAATCATCGCCTCGGGACAGCTCTGCCCTCCTGCTAAACCTGAAGTCCTCTCTCTGGACTGTTTCTCTTTTAGTAACACACTTTACACTGAAATCTCATGATAAACATAACTCGGATTACTACATGTCTGTATGTTATGAACTGAGTAAAAAAAAAAAAGAAGAAGAAAATGAATGATGTTGCTAACTATTGAAGCTAAATTGAAATTGAAGCCAGCTGATGGCACAGCAGAAAGGTGGAAGTTATGATGTGTGGATCCAACGGACAGGGGTGAAGTGAAATATTGCAAAAACCAAATTAGGTTTCACGGGGTGCACGGGAGATGTTGGATGAAGGAGGAGAGAACGATCGAAACAGCAATTAACTAAAGCGAGAAGAAGGTGACAGCACGCCTGACATTAATAACATCCCATAGAGCCAAAGTCAAGATTTACACTTGCACTCAGTGGGAGAGGGGGGCCCTTGTGTGAGGCTCATCAACTCTGAGAAAACTTACCCTTCAACTCACCTACACTCCCATAGATATGTACCGGGAATAGAAGATTAAGAGTATTTGTATTTATATTTAGAAAGCCAATTAAACCTAAGCAGAACCTTCCCATTTTGCTGCAGAGTCTTCTGTTTGGATGGATTTTATCTGTAGATGCTTTAAGGCTCGATGGGTGTTAAATACTAAAACAGCCTGCAGTCGCATCTATTGTTCTGTATATTTCCTGTATAACTTGTATCCCCAAGTGCTATATCCTATGTTTATGTCCTCTATTGTAAGTGGCTTTGGATAAAAGCGTCTGTTAAATGTAATGTAATGTAAAATAGACAGCAGTTAAAAGTGGTTAGAATCTTTAAAATAAAATAAAAAATAAAAGTCCTGCCGTGTATTAGCTCTACCTGTTCATTTAATATAAGTGATTCCACTAATTATCCCTTCATCTACATGGATTAGGAGCCGAGTTCATCATAACGGGCCAGTTCAGTGAATGGTTGGAACAAATACATGACCGGATTTTTACTCTATGGATCTGGGATAACCCAACTCTGCATATGTGATGTGAAGATGTTGGGGGTTTTTTTTGTTACAGTGTAAACAGTACAAGTCACAGGGAGTCCCATGTTTTCCATTCTGCTTCAGGACAATCATATGTGGATCTGATATAGATCTGATTTAGAATACATGTAAATTTTATGCCATTCTGCACCAACATTCATCAGAATTCCGTACTGTTAGGAGTCACTTGCTCTCTCTCTCTCTCTCTCTCTCTTCATATTGGTCCTGTTGATCATTCACTTGTGGATTTCATTAAACTCAACAGTTACAACAATTAAACTGAAAGTGTTTTTTTTTTTTTTTTTTGTCGGTTATTCACCTCATAACGGTCACTGTCTTGCACTACCGCGTCTAGACTGTTAAATATAATTTATATACTATTAGAATTTATTCTTTATAGCTCTTATTTATTCTTGTTCTACTTTTTCAACACTTTCTTTTAATAACATGGTAAGAGAGAAACAGGATCTCAATTCTGTGCATGTCCTGTGCATTAGTGAGTTGACAATAACAAACCTTTGAATCTTTCTGAATCTTTGAATACAGTAAACATCTGTGTTTGGTCCCAAACACATATATATTCAATTTATCATAATAAGAAACTAATATTCAGGCTGAAATGAGAGGATTTTGCTTTATTTCCCACCCAAAAAAAAGGGTTCAAAACAATTATCTGATATCAAAATAGTTATATCTTATTGTCAGGGTGCTCCTGTGTGCTGTGTGAGACATGCCTGTTATTTTGTATTATTTGCTAAAGTTAAAAAAAAAATAATGTGACGAGCTAAACAAAAACCAAACAAACCTGATCTGAGCAGTAAATCGGAGCTGAACACAGGCTCGCAGTGTGAATTCAGTGTTTTACGACTGTGGATTTGAGCAAAACGAGACACTGATTTACCTGTCTGTCATCTCTTGGCCGTTCCAGCAGAGGGAGTGATTTGCGGGGGGAGGCTCCCGGCTGCACAGTGCCTCCCCTAGACCACTGTAGAAGGAGATAAAGCCCCTCAGGCTGGATATGAACTCCCTGAAGGAGGCAAAACAAAAAAAGACAGGAAGCGTTCAACACAGAGAAAGCACAACAGTGGAGTTAATCTGAATATAAGTTGAATTCATCAGCTGGGAGAAAAGCAGGAAGATAAGACTGTCCTGAGAGAGTGAAGGAAAGAAACAAAGAGAAAGATGAGAAGACAGAGAGGGAATTGAAGCTAGATAACGCTGAAACAAAGTCGATGCGATCCCCTGTAGAAACAGGCAGTAAAAGAGGAAAGACTAAGCGGTGTCTCTGTTCCTAATTGACATTTATCTGACCATGGCTCTGCCGAAGCCAGCAGCCCTGCTGGGTATTACTGCACTGTTCATTTAAGCCCGTTACTGCATCAGGGGTGTTAAAAACACTCGAGTGGAGAAAGATGATGTGTCACTAGGAAACAGGAGGAAACCTGTCCAAAGTGTCAGGAGCAATATTTGTCTGTCGGCCAAATGTTTCCTACAGGAAGTGAGTGCTGCTGCTTGATCAGCTGGAAAGGTCTCAGGCTGGATTACAGTCCCCGATTTCCTCACCTGCGGAGTCCAGCCAAAGTCTCATCAGCATCTGAGGACAAGGATGAGGATGAGGAAGGCTGAGTGCTGCGGCCTGCGGGGGCGACGGGAACCTGGGGAGGAAGGGATCCAACAGAGCGAGAGGTCCTCGGTGGAGACTGTCCACACATCCCACTCACCTGCACAAGAAGAGAAAATAAGAAAACAGAATCAAACGATGGCCTCTTCACCCCACTTATGTTTCATTGCTCCCAGTTTGTTGTTGTTATCGTTTTTGTGATTTTTCTTTTTTTTTTTTTTTTTGTACATTAGGCTGTGTACTTATACTCTAATAGCAATGACAATGCAAACTGTAAGAACCTGTCAACAGCCAAACTGCTGGCCTGAGTCAGCTGAGCCCCTCTGCAAATTGTCATTTGTTTGGGATTGTTTATTTTTGGGAGGGATGAAAGCAAAGGATTTGCATAACAAACAAGTCATTGTATCCACTGCCAGGCATTTCTGCCTTGTATGAATTTGTAATCATAACACTCCAAAAACGCCGGCGTGAAAATAAGGCCTCTCGTTTGCTTCTTTCCCCATATAAATTCCATTGTGTTTCCACACGGGACAACATAACAATAATAAATAAGAAGTCTCTCTCTGTCTCTCACTGATAATGGACCTGGCACATTCTTTTCAGGTGCAATAAAAATGCAAATGGCTGTTAATGTTTAGCTTGTGGTTTAATGATTTGCCTGTGGTTTAATTTCCCACGGGATTACTGGCCCAGGCTTAATTCTGCCATGTAATGTTAACAGCTAATTGTGCCCAGCTCCCCTTAAGTGAATAGGCTGGTACCGCTGCAGCTGAATACTGATGGGACCTGATAGAGCAGCACTGGACATCTTTATCTTGTGGCGACCAAGGCCACATGCCCACACAAGTACACAAACACACACAAACACACACAGATTCCCCAGCATGAACACAAATGATTAAGTTCACGTTTGTTTAATATGAACATAATTCACCTAAGCCCATTAACATGATCAACATGCACTCCTATATAAAATACGCTCATTGCCAACATTGTGTAGACACACACACACACACACACACACACACACACACACACACACACACACACACACACACACAAGCACACTTATTTAACAACTGCCTGCTGACACACAGAAATGCAGATCAGCTGTGAGACAAAATCATCAGGGTTAATCAATACAGTGTTGTCATCCAAGGATAAAGTGCGTGCGCACACACACACACACACACACACACACACACACACACACACACATTCATTTCTCTATGTTTGACACTGACATCATGGACTCCCTGTATCCCCTTACCATCAACTGAATGGCTAACTCTGTTCTAAACCTCTCTACACAAAAAGCCCTTATTCATTTCTTTGTTTTAAAGTCAGATTAAAACATTCCTAAAGTCAATCAGTACAACTGGAAGGTCAAAACCAATCACCTTGACCTCAATTCAGCCGGGAGAATTCTCAATCTAATTCATCCATTTATTCAACCCTTCATTTAAGCCTCTAAAATCACTGGACCTTCCCTCTTTTATACTGATTCACAAAGGTAAAATAGCTTTTCACCTAGTCGTGTAAGTTTGGAATCATGTTCTTGAATTGCTCAAGGCGAGTGAGTGTTGACAGTAATATTTGAGTGGCAGAAAAAAAAAAATGTAATTCTCCAAGTTGAGATAAAGGTAGTGATTTTTGCAGCATAAGGCTGTTAGTTAGTGGAATTTGGCTCTGTGTTCCAGTCCAGCATAGATGTTGTATAGAGTGACAAGTATCCAAGAAACGATTAATAGATGAAAAGATGGAGACGTTTATCACGCTTTTGTGCCTGGGACGACCAAGCAACAGGCAGTGTCAGAGGGCTCTCCAGTAGCACAGAAATTTAATAAGTCTAAAATAAATCCATCAGAAAGCCAGACTCAGCTTCATAATAGTCTGTCGGTTAGCACTGACATTACTGAACCTGAAACTGCAATTTGATAAAAGAGATAGAAAACACCACAATGTTACAGCCATTTATAGATACAGCCCAAATTTACAACTAGGGGCTGCACAGGTGGAAGAGATGCACCTTTAAAATGTCATGCAGATCTGTAAATGTGTCCTCGCATCAACAAAAATACACGAATCCTAAAATATATCCTCACAACTAAAAAAAAAAAATGTGTATCTACACAATGACAGTGACTTTCCATGTAATTATGAGACAAAACACTGATGTACATTAATCTCCTGGGCTCTAGAGATGCATAATTAAATTAATAACTGTGCGTGCGTGTGTGCGTGCATGCGTGTGGTGATATTTTATTTTTTTTGTGATCAACATTTTATTGATTATCAACAGGGGGAAGGGAGGGGGTGGGGTTACAGACATATTGTATTACAGATCTCTAAACAGGAAAAGTGAAAATAAACAAACAGCAGCAAACATAATAATACAGTAATAATAATAATAATAATAATAATAAAAACAGTGACATAAGCTATTGTCTAATCAAAGAACTTATGTGTGGTGATATTTTAGATCGAATAACACAAACTATGAGGTACTATGTCAACTCTGCAAAGTCAATGGTGACACATTTTGCTGCTAGATTCAAGCTCGTTCTGTCCACAACAATTAGAATAGGACTTTTTTTCTTTAAATCACGCAGTTGTAAATTAACCATAAAAGTCTTAAACATCAAATTGTGAGTATTAAGGTTATGAGAACCTCCGTTTTGTCCTCACAAAGGAACCAAGCCCCCACAAGAAGCCGTAGAAACTAATTCACAGACCCATAAAGTAATAAATACCCTGACCACACACAAAGTCCTGATCGTGACAGATGGCGGATTTCTTCAGCACCAGGCATTTACTAATACCCAGCATCCCTGTCTAGCCATCTCCACGAACACACTCCTGACGTGTACTTGGAGGATATCACACACACACACACACACACACACACACACACACACACACACACACACACACACACACACACACACACACACACTGTCTATGCCATCCCTCCACATCTTCCTCTCGTGTAATTCTCCCCTTTCTGCTGTGCTTCGCCTGGAGCGAGCCGGTGCTCCCACAGGCCATGATTAATGTGATTGGAGCAGCGTTCCTCTTTATGTTTGTGCATTCACAGGAAGCTGTAGGGGAGTTGTGGCACAAGGGAGAAACTGATTCAGCGCACGGTCCCTCCGCCGCCTCCACCTCCCCACCCGTCGATTGTTTCTAGATTCTTCAAGGAAGGGGCTCATTAGTGGGGTATTAATATCACCCAGGGCTGGACTAACACAACCAACAGGAGAGTCTGCAGATAAAGCCTGCCTCAGCGTGAGAGCTCTGAAATATCTGCACACTTTTATCTGCACTGAGCAGCCTGCCTCACTGAGAGAGAGGTGCTGACGGCCAGTAATACAACACACACACACACACACACACACACACGCACGCACATTAACAGACACACACTGAGTCCACATGTCCATGAGCCTGCACACCTGCTTCTCTGGTTCCATGCGGCGCTCAGCTTGTGCAAACACGGTGTAAAGATAAACTCCAAACAAATTAATGGAAATGCACATGAATTCTGACACTCTAGTATGTGACCAGCCTCAGCCATTCATCTTCGTCACAGTTGGTGTCAATAAGTGATCTGTTATAAGACAAAAAATGATACTGTCAGTGGAGTCAAAGTGGCAGGGCGCCACGTACAGCTGCGAGAACGTAACAGAGTGGAGAATATTTGTAGAGTAATGTTTATGTTCGAGAGGAGTCGAAGCTCAGGGGAGAAACTGAGTCAGCACTCCACCCTCCTCCTTCACATCCCACTCCTCCCGCATTGTTGTCCCCAGGATAAGAACTGATTTCTGGCGAGATGCACAAATTATAGGCGTCGTATTTCAGCAGAAGTCGATTCCCTTTCGAAGTCTCCAAGTAAAAGGAAAATCAGATGGGGGGAAGGGGGGGGGGGTGCACTATGGGTCAAAAGTAAAGACATATGAGACAGCTGTTATGTATCCTCAGATAGATACTGCTGTCTGGGCTGAAAGGCAGGGATTACAATAGTCTGATGTGGTGCAATTTACAGTGTTATTAATGGAGTCAGCTGAAGTGGAGTCTATAACGAAGGGTTAGTGTGAGTATGGACCACTGGATCAAAGCTAGTTAAACCATTCACACACACACACACACACACACACACACACACACACACACACACACACACACACACACACACACACACACACAGCCACAGTCTTCAAATCTGTAAATCTCACTAATCAGTTCAGCTCAGCGCGCCTGTTTAGTAAATCCACCGGTACAAAAAAATCTCATTATGAGATATGACAGCAAATCAGTTTGGAAAAGAAATCTAATTTTTGATATAAAACACAAACTCTGATTCCAAAAAAAAAAAAAAAGCGGCGAGTGAAACCTCAAACACATATTGAAAGTGACTGAACAGATTCCATTAGAGTCAAATCTGACATGACACGTGAGTTGTTTGCACGTCAAGATTAGTGACAAAAGAAAAATGCATTTTACACTTTTCCATCATAGCTCCTGAAGCGTTCAGAACCAAGAGATGCTATTATACTGTACCATGTTGGCTTTTTGAGTTTGTAGACACTGTGAGGCAGACATGGGGGTTTTTTTGTTTGTTTTTTTTTGTTATGGAGCAGAAAATGTGATGGATGTGATAAATGCCCTGAGTCAGTGCATGAAAAGGAAAGCTGCCTACATTTGAAGAATATTAAACATTTAGTGCAAAGGAGTGTAATGTACTAATGTGTGTGTAGAAGAGGCTTATAAACAAATAGGCTGTAATTATAGCTATTTTGTAAGGTACTTCATGTTGCATTTGTAATTTGGAACGATGTTTTAGTCTTTTAGGAGCAAAATTCATCACTCAAAAGTCAACATTTAAACACATTATACAGTTGTTTTGTTATGCTGCTATATAAATCTAAGTGATGAATAAAGTTATTATTAGTCTATAATTTTCTTTTCACAAATGATCTGCTTCAGAGATTAAATCTGCTCAACCTTACATATTTTAATAAGATTAATTGTAAAACAAATGACTAAAGTGCTGGTTAACTGATGTTTTTAATGTATATGCTAAAACGTTATTACACATAGTTCATGTACATGTATACAATACAGTTATAAACCTTCCATTATAAACATCCTGTATAGTGAATGCATTATGATATGCAGACAGTGTTTGCTTTTCCATTGACCCTCAAATTACTTGAATATAATTTGCACATAAAAATTTGCCTAATGGAAAAATGACAATTTTGCCAAAACTCTTGTTTTTCAATTAAAAGTTTTAGCATTGGCAAGAGGTGAGTTTTTTGTATGTAAACTGCAACAAGAGCCATGTGAATACAAAAAAAATAAATAAATAAAAAAATAATAATGTTGACAGATGTTACTATAAGTGAAGAAGTGTGTGTGTGGACACACTGGGAATCTGAATATTTTTTTTAAATTTAGTATGGGATAAAGGAGTAATAGATAATTTAAAAAAAAGAATATATCTGTAAATCAAAGTGATATTTATGTTCATTGTCATCTTTATGGAATGATTTCTTGTGTCATCTCGCGATAAATGAACAAATCATCGCTTTTGTGACTTAATGGGAAAACTTACATTACGTACTTCCATTTTTTTTTTTTTTTTTTTTTTGACATTTAATAAATATCAGTAAAATTTTGTGCAGATGTCCAATGGAAAAGTGATCCATTAGCTCTGAGACAAGGAAGAGATAGATGCACCAAGCTTTGTTAGTGAGTCAACTATGGGTAAGTTTCATTACTTTTTATTCTGGAATGTGTTTTACTTATAGACGAGTGTTATGATCAACCGTTTAAACACATATTTCTGTAGTTAATATATATATATATGTATAAATATATATATATATATATATATATGTTTGTGTGTGTGTGTGTGTAAAAAAAAAAGCAGAGTGAGCCTTTAATACACAGCAGTTTATCTTCAATTATTTAAATTAAACATAGAATTAAATAAATAATGACTCCGATGCAATGGTGCGGTGTTGTTAAAGCATGATTTATTGCTTGTTTAAAAGCATCAGCGGGTTTCACAGCTTCAAGACTGACTTGGATTCTTATGTCTACAGTAGCCTACATGTCCGAGTGGATTAATAAGTAATAAAAATGCAGCAGAGATTTAATTAGCGTTCTTGTTTTCTCAGCTAAGCAACAGTTTGCATGTGTTTTGATATGCTTCAGCTATTTTTCTGCACAAAGGTAAGACAACGGAAAAAAGAAAGATGATAAAAAAAGCAAGGGTGGGAATGACAAATAACAGACGTACACAGAGATACACGGTATTGGACTTTGTCGAGCATGTACCGACATGACTCCTGTTGTCCAGGTTGTGTCTGTTGTAATCCTGGTCAAATCCATCATATTTCTGTCTCAACCTATTTCCTGTCTTGGTTTTCAGCCGAGGGGTCACAGGGTGATGGATGTCTCCTTCACACTCTCCTGTCCTGCTCCCCCTTGGGCTTGCACTTCACACTCTCCCCTTCACTCTCCTCCCTTCTTCTCCCCCTCTCTTTGTCATGGTTTCTCTCTTCTCTTTCTCCTCGGTAACCGGTAAAAATAGAGCTTCATAAATCATGCATCTTCTCAGCGTGTAAGAAGGAGAGGAAAAAGAAATGAGGGTTGGTGAAAGAGAGAAGGATGTTAAGGATGAGATGTGTAGACGGAGGAGGATGACATCAAACTCCAGGAGAGGGGTGGGAAGTTGACAGGGGAAAGGATTGGAGCTGCAGGGCTCTTGGCTGCCCTCTCTGTCTCTCTCTGAACATTGGCTGATTCACATTGGACTCGCACCAGATGGAGGAAACCAATGTTAACACACCGAGGGAGCCGACTGGAGGACGATGAGTGGACATCTCAGCGGCAGAGTGCACGTTTCAAGTCCGTGTCCGTCCTCACACCTTAAAGACTCTGTTACAGAGAAGGAGTCGATCCGTCTGTCGCCCTCGGTAACAGGGGTCTGCGCTCCTACTCAAGGGGAGGTTAAGTGAGAGATGTCGGCTGCAGCTGATGCTCTTACCATCACGCCAAGCTGCAAAACTAGATTTAACTCCACCACAAACATTAAAGTATTATGCACATCCAAAGGCAAGAAGCAGAGTGGTGATTTTTTACACATTTGTATTCCACAATTTTTTATTTTTTTTTTAAACTACAGCAGGCCTTTGTTGGCTCCAAGGACTCACAGTTAAACCCTTGTTTGGAGAAAAGGCTTTTGCAACGTCAAAAATTATTATGTCTCTAACTAGTGTCTGTATGCGTTGAAAATATACAGATGATACATCATTTTATAGGTGATTTTTAAAGATATAGTGCAGATGTATGTGGATGATAAAGTAATAGTTCAGACTAGGATGATATGATTTTAGTGGATTATCTTCTGTCTACCTCCACCAGCAACCAAAACCATCTACTAAACTGTTTAATACCTGCTGATCTACTAATCCTATAAATAAATGTAAATAATTGGTGTAAAATACAGTTTGTCATGTTTTCATGGTCATCAGATATGACCCATTGGGACGTTCAGAGGCTCTGTCATGAATGTGGAAACACTATCATCTTCTACAACATTGATTCACTAGTAAAACCCATGGAGTTTAAATAACGACAGTGAATGGACACACTTGTTTACATGTTCAGTTAATGATATATTTGCTGAAAAAGTCACTTTTTCTTCAGTTTTCTTTGTTTTTGATATAATAACCCTCAAGTTTATTCTGAGCTTTTATAAACATCTCCTTGAACGAGTGCAGACATAAAATTTGAAACATAAACATTGAAATAATAATAATAATGATGATGAAAATAAAAAGAGAGAGGATTAAACAATTAAATAAACCATGGTTGATTTCTCAAGCCACACAAATCTTCAAGTTTTTAACAATTTTGTAATTTTCTGTCAGTCTGATTGAAATGACAAGCTCAGTAAATGCTAGTTATTGTTAATTGTTGTGAATGTTTTAGCTAAAGAACTGAAAAATAACCTAGTATTTGATGACCATAAAATCACAGATAGCACATTTATATTTTTCATTTTTAACTCCTACAAACTGTCATAATTTATTGTGAAACACAAAAGCCAAGAATTCACTCTCTTGTAGAACATGTGTAGAATAAATCTGTTTTTTCAGAGTGCATCAGGTGGTGACAGTCTTTGGTGTCTGTACTACAGGTTGAGGTGGACATTGTGAGAGACTTCAACTTTGAAGCCAAAACATTGCGATCTCCCCTTATTGTTTGGTGGTAACCCCCAACTGAAAACTCAAAATATACATCTAACAATTTCCATTTTCCCCCCCCAAAAGGTGACTTCTACCTTTTCAGACAGATTTAATGACATAGATATACCCTCAGACTGACATCGTCTTTCTAATAAATATGTTAAACAGTTACTTGATGTTATTCCTCACATATAGGAGGAAACCAATCACACTGTTCTATTAATACAGTTCTTTATATAAATCAAATCTGTGCACAATAAAAGTGCTTGGTTTGTTCACTGTGAGCTGTGGAAGTTTGTGTAACATGTTTGACTTTTTTTTATTAAATAAAATAATAACTGAAGAAGTCTGTAATCTGCATGTCTGGCATCTGGACTGTGCATTTAGTCTAATTCACACAGACACTTCGGTGCAAAACATTACGCTTGGGTTTAAAAAAACATTTTTAGTTCAACATAAGATGCTTGCAGGATAAATTAGAGCCCGGCAGTCTTGGTAATTAATAGGAACCACTGCAGCTGTCATAGACGTGTGTACGGGAAAAAGTGGACCCGTGTTTACTTTATAGCAGAGCGTATTTATTTCAGCATTCCTCTGGCTGTTGTCAAAATATTGTAATAATACTGGTCTAAAATGATGCAAAAATGTGCAGTTCTTAGTCACACAACAACAGAATGCCATCACACCACAGACTAAGCCTCCTGCAACCTCTGGAACATATATACTTTGATTGTAACGCACAGACATTGAATAGAAGGTGGGAAAAACTGTGATCTACTTCGAAAAACCATCATATGCGGTTTTGTGTATAAATGAATATCTATGTGTGTGTGTGCAAGGTATGTGTAGTTGGAAGATATTGGTTTGGAAGTCAGTATTATTCTACTTTTTGTCATGTTTTTACTCTCATTTGATGCACTGGTAAACCCATATTCTCCATTTTTCCTTCCTTTTTTTCTCTCCTGTCTCACACTATTCTTCACTTGCCTCAAATTTACATAAAGATGTCAGTTTTAATAACATTTACCTAATGTTTGCCACTCCGCCTTGCTTGTAGTTCATTATTTTTTATCGTGAATTCATCTCTTCTTTCAGTCAGGAAATGGTAACTTGTGGTTAATGGAACAAGAGACTTTAAAATCACTCCTCTAGAAGTTTGAAGGAAAATGTGATGTTGTTATAGAGATGCAAATTAAAGCACGGAACAAAAACAGAAGGCCGAGGGTTTGGACATCATCTCACAGCTGATCTTCTCTAACCTTAATAAAGTGCTTTTAATTGCTTAAGGCAGATCAGAAAACCATCACACGACCACCTCAAATACTCACATACTTAATAAAGGCTCCAACAAACCTATTTTTTCTACATGAAAATTTGTTTCAGCTTTTCCCTTTTGGGGTCACCACAGCGAATCTCCTCCGGCAGAGGTTTTTACATCGGATGCCCTTCCTGACACAACCGGGCTTGGAACCAGCACAATGAGACTTGCGGCCATTGGGATGTATAGCGTAAAGATCCTTTCCCAAGGGATCACTTGGGTCTCGAACCAGCTACCTTCTGCACCAAAGTCAGTGGCATTAACCAGTGAGCTACCCAGTCACTTAAACCTATTTTGTCTACATAATAAACATTTATTATATGTATAATTACTAATTTTACTAAGTGATTTTCACTCAAATAACAATACAACCTTTACAGAAGAAAATGTTGAAAACTGTGTTTCATTCGTCAAGTTCATTCAGTGTAAACGTCCTACAGCATGCTGGTTATTTGAGGTGAAGCAATCAGGTATTGACTCCTGTGGGTTTGTGTCCCATAATACCTCAGCGAGACAAAATTAGCCATCAGGGAAATGATGCCTCTGTCCCTTCAGTGACACCGCTGAGAAAGGAGTGTCTCTGCAAGATTACATTCAGACACACATGACCTTGTCACAGAGCTAAACAAAACAGTGCCATAGCAGCCTTTAATCCTATAGACTGGAACCAGAGTCAGAGCCATAAACACACTGGAAAGTCATCTGCGCCCACTGGTGCCGCAGTCCTAAATAAACCCACAGAGGATTTCTTTCATTTTGGATAAGGATCTCTCACAGCCACAGCAAGGAGGAAAGAAAACGAGAGCGAGAGAGAGAGAGAGAGAGAGAGAGAGAGAGAGGGAAAGATTTCCACCGTGTCAGCAATTCATAGATGTAGCCACGCCTTCATGTTGCAGAGCAAGTGAGGTCAACCTGTGTGTTAATAAATGATGGGTTCTGAGTGGAAACCTGGTCACCGCTGGGATTTAGGGTGTGAGAGTGAAAAGTTCAGCAGATATAACAAGCAAAAGCACATCTACCTCTGTAACTCTGAGAGAAAAGGGCCTTCATATTTCATGAGCGCTTCTCCCTGACTTCACATGTGGGCTACGAACAAATCTGACGGTTTGATCATAGTTGAAACCACGCACGCACGCACACACACACGCACACACACACACACACACACACACACACACACACACACACACACACACACAC
>JAPSES010027879.1:0-12972 GCA_029822895.1 Maxillicosta whitleyi
TGTAAAATAGAGCCCCGTGGCTGTGGTTTATAAGCACTTTACCGAGACAGGTTTCATTTTGAATTTACTACCTTATGTGCCACTTTCAGTATCTGAAATTTTAACATTCGAACTTTTTTGTTTACTGCACATTCCATATGTATTTATTTTTAGTTTTGATGTCGTCAGTTATAGTCTACACTGTAGGAAAAAAAAACATTAAATTATTTGATTGGTAGGGTATATGTATATTACCAAGAAACTCAGACACGTTCACTTTTTTTCTCTTCCATTTCTGACTTTCATGTCTCAGGAAATACAAAATGTCACGCAATAACAACGATTTATGGCCTTACTGTTTGAGATAATGGAGAATGTGCAATATGAAGAATCATACTTGAACATGGATTTCACATGAAAGTTGCTTAAAGTGCAAACAGCTGATGTCCACATTACACCAATATGACACCACAAACTTCCTTCCTTTTCTGCTTTTCTTTTAATTTCACTTCATAGAACATCACAGGAACTTCTGTGTTAGTTAAATAAAGTAGACATTACACTGTTGCCCATTAAAATTGGAATACTGTTTTCAGCCATATTCCTCTTTTTATTCTTAACTATACACATCATTAATCACCTTTGACCAGGTACAATGAAATCCTTTTTACAGTGATTTCATACTGAGTCCCACTTACACTTTATCTCTCGAGAATAAATCACATTGTCACAATCATTTCATGTGAAGAGGTAAAAAATATATATATATATATATTTTATCCAAACTTTATAGGCAACAAAGTATTAAAAATATAAAGCATTTTTTCATGGAGCAAAAAAGTGAAGCCTTCCAGTCACAATTAGCACTGATGTACACATACCTTTACCTGGCACATACTGAAAATTTAACTTGAACTACCCCCTTAAATTAAAAATATAATAATGGGTCATTGCAAAAGAACTTCCTGTTTACGCCCAAAAAGATTTTTGAGTCTTTAGATGTGACTAATTACAGGCCTGATTAATACCTGCATACTCATACACACAATACTGGTGATAAGTGTAATAACGGGTAATGATTAAAGAGAAAGGAATTTGCTATTTTTTTTGCCCTGCAGCCTTAAGGACCTTGGATGAATGTGCATCTAGACCAGACCTGTTTACATGGACCTGGAATGAGAAAAGCTTGCATGCAAACACTTCCATATTAATAGACACACCTCTGTTGATCTATACACAGTAGGACTGCTGCCCTGAACCACAGTTAGTGATAATTACTATTGCTGTTTGAATTAAAGCTGGCAAAGGTCTGAATGATCTAAAGCACACATTCACCATAATGTGAGTATTTACTATGTCTTTCAGGTCACCATTAAAAAGCAGCTTCACATCATTTGGATGCTAAAGTTAAAAAAAAAAAAAAAATCTGCAGCTTACCTCCTGTATTTGCCTTGTGTGTGGAAGAAGTGGAGCTGGAGATAAAGGAGGAGTGCCTCCTCTACGGTATCACCCTCCTCTCTCTCTCTCTTTCTCTCTCTCTCCCCCTCTCTCTCTCTTTCCTGTGTGATTGCAAAACACACGTCTTCCTTTGAACATATCTAAGAACATCAAAACATTCGATCATTGATATAATTAAGTTTCACACAAGTTTCCATCATCATTTCTCAACTGAACTACCATTTCTTGTCTCATTTCTATAAATAAAGCAACTTAGGCAAAATGATGTTATTGAGATCAAAATGAGTTCAGGTAGCAAAATAAAAGAGTGTTTTTTTCTTTTGTTTTATTGTTTTATGCATTTTTTCAATCAACACCCTGGCATCAGTCTACTTTAATGATGCCTTTCACTATTTCTTCTTAACATAATCTAAGCGTCTCACTAATTCTACCTTTTCTATTAACCTCTTTTTTCATTTTTGAGTCAAAATTTTTGTTTAGAGCATTTTTTTTTTGTTAAAACTTCTTGCATTCTAATGTTCATACCATGAGCATTTAAAAAAATAAAAATCTACAATCTAAATCTAAATGGTTTATTTATATATTATTATTATGTTATTATTATTATTATTTATCTTTGAATAAAATTATTAGTTTTGCACAGATTACATTTTTTACATATTCTCTGTGTCGGGTTCCTAAAATATAGTTTTTGTTATATTTTGAGGTATTTTCTTTTCTATTTGCTCAAATGTAAGTTTGTATAAGTGACAGAAAGCAGAAACATCATACTGAGAATCTGTGGTTTTGTCATCAGAAGAAAATATTATTCTCTCCTCCGCACCTTTCTGTCCCTCAAACCTTCAGTGCAAACACAATGATTCCAGGAAGAAAAAAAAAAAGATTTTTGTTAACAAAAAAGGTCAACAGGGGTTTTAAAACAATCTCTTATATATTTAAGATACTGCAACTGTACTGAAACTAAAGACCCAAAATTGTGATCGACCTGCATTTTAACTGAAAAGGTAAATTAAAACTCAAAATTAAATTTAAAATATGTTCAAATGTTATAATTTATATTTGCACCACATAACTGGGGATGAGATCTCAAACCATGAATGAGATTTTTGTGACAATGACAGTATTTTAAAGCTGTAGTATTCTTTTTTGGCAGTAGATGGCAGCGCTGCTCATTTGGTAAACAGGACTTGTAATGAGTCATTCCTGTGTTGATGTGGTTTTCAGGGTTTAGGAAAAGTAAAGACAGCTTTAGCTTTAACAGTGCTTTGTAAGTTGCAGTTATTACATTAATATCACATACAAGAGGCTGTAAAAGATTTGTGTTGACACTGATCTGGAAAACACTCCACTATTAAAAAGGGGTTTGAATTTTAGAGACATTAGACACATTTGAATGATTGGAAATTACATCCATTAAAGTGTACTGAAATAAAAGAATAAAATGAGTTCCTTAGCATTCCATATTTTATTCATCAGCCTTCATTTTAAAGCTAAAACTCAATAATTAGGATATATGTGCATGACAGTAATCATGTATTTAATGTTTATAAGTAATTAGTTTGTAGTGTTTCTCTGTGCTAACAAAGCAAATTTAAAGGCCATTGAAAAACAAGACAAATCAGGAAAAAAATATGACAGAATTTGGAAATGCACACCTTCCCTTTGCACCTGAAAAAGTGCAAAAAAACAAAACAAAACAACAACAAAAAAACAAACAAACAAAACGAAACTATGACTATGGACCAGAGCAGAAAAATTTACTTGAGTTCATGTTTGACTGAATCTGATCAGTTGGTAGTCACAGCTGTCAGTCACATCGTGGCCAATGTTGCGTTTCCCAAAATGGATTTTTTCCTCCATATATAATATTTCTTAAGTGATTTATCACCATTTATTGTAATGTTTTCTTTAATTGACATTTTTTCAGTTAAAATGCTATATCTTCCTATATTTATTTAACTGATTGAACTGATGAAGTCTCTCATTAACCAAACATAAAACAAGTGTCTCCATCCACTGTCACTGATTCCACTCCATGGGTTTTACTGGTGAATCAAAATTGTCTCAGTGTTTCCATGTCTCTGAACATCTGAACATTTTCTTATTGTTTTAAGCTGTACATCATTTTGCAGGGACTCTTCATACTCATTTCAGCAGAGGTGTGACCAGAATGGCATGTGTGGGTGGGCAGTTAGCTCATCTGGGGGGCAGAAAACAATACCTGAAAAATAAGTGGAAAACCACTACTACAATTACTAGGCCTAAGAGTCTAATAATAGTAATAATAATAATAATAAGTTAGTACAGTAGTAGTAATAAGTTTTTACATAAATAGACAGGAATTAAGTGAATTTCAGTCAATAAATCATTATATTATATTGTAGCGACCTAGGGCCACTGTGTGTGATAGGGAAGTGGGCGCTTACCGCAAAGCATGCTGGGTTCTGTGTTCAGGGGTTGTTCAGGGTTATATTGCTTAAATGTAATTGTGTTGTTAATGTAAATGTTTAATTATTATCTTGTTTATTTGCCTTATGGTTAATTATTGCATTTTTATAGATAATTATTGCATTTTTGTACACGTGTTGAGTGGAACCGTGACCCAAGCGGGGGTGCACTGCTATAGGCTGGTTCCTGAAAAGTGAATATGACTGCATACTTGATTTTGTAAATTAATGGGAATTGTCAAAACCAAAATTCCTGCTTCAGAAGAGTGATTCTACCTACTCTGCTCCTACACTGCTCGCCACATTATATTTTAAAATTGAATGTTTGATACAAATGTAAAACTATGGAAAACAAAATATGGTGGCAAGTAATACGGCAAATAAGATATTTCATTTTATTAAGGACCTTGTACAAATAAAACATAAATGTTTCCATTTGATGCATTGCACCAGAGTTAGCCTCAGGCTAATTTACATCTGTGGTCCCATCTGTGGGGCAAATGCCCCTTGGTGCTACCCCAAAGAACCACCACTGTACAAGACACAAACAGAGATCATAAATCGTGGCCTTTTTTCAGAGCAGTTTTCTTTGGATGGACAAGGCATTTCTCAGGGGGGGCAGGACTTGTCCCCAGCCCCCCCGTAGCCACGCCCCTGCATTTCAGTGACCTGATGATCAATACACTGGTTTTATTTCACACAAACAAAAAAATAGTGCATATTATAGTTCAACAGAAACATGATGCATGACACAATATGGTGTTATAGAGTTAGAAAATTACTTAGTTTTTTCTACATTAAAAAAGCTCATGTACAGTATTGTCAAAGTAGGAAACCTGGGCATGATTAACTAATATCTTGGTTCATGATCTACTTACATTTAATGTTGTACACTCTTTCTTGAAGACATTTCAAAGCATATTGAACTTTGTTTCTTTTCAAGAAATGTATTCTAAAGATGTGGATCAAATTAACATCGGTGTTAAGACATTTGAGGAGAATAAGTGGCTTCTCTTGTTTCTAATGAAGCATCTAGCCCCCAGTTCTATTGTAATTTACTCATTTAAAACTACTAAAGTACATTTTATTTATAGAGCACTTTTCTTGACAGTGACAAAATGCTTTTACAGAGCCATGGACTGTATTTATATGGGAAGATCGTTCCAGAAACACAGCTTTAAAAGACCGGTCACCTCCTGTACTAAAAGGTGCAATGGACCATCAGCAGGTGCTGCCCTGAGGACCTTAGGCTGCGAGCAGTGCTGTTGGGCTGGAATAGGGAAGCAATGTATGCTGGGGTCTGGGCGTGTAAAGCACATAACATGAACAACAAAATTTTAAAATGAAAGCGACAGGGAGTCAATAGAGATTTAAGAATGGGAGTGATGTGGGCTCTACTGTTGGTGCCATTGGGTCAGAAGCTTCGCAGAGTTCTGGCTGTTGCACTAATCCAAACATGAAGACATAAACATGTGGATGATCATCTATAGCTCATTGTTGGACACCATGGGTCTGAGTTTAGAGAGGTTTTGAAAGGAACAGTTCTTCACCAGGTGTTTGGAGTGGTGTTCTGAAGACACGGCCTGGGCAAGGATGACACCCACATTTCTCATCTTAGTCTTCACTGAGGTGCTGTTTAATCCCTGGGATGGAGGCCCAGTGATACTGTCATGAGGGAATACGGACTCACAAGCAGACTTGAAAGTTACAGGCAAAAGGACTCTTCTTCTGCCGCTTTATCCGGGGTCAGGTCACAGGGGCAGCTGCCTAAGCAGGGAGCCCCAGACTTCTCCCCGGCCACTTTGTCCAGCTCATCCGGTGGGATCCAAGGGCAAGCCGAGACACAATAGTCTCTCCAGCGTGTCCTGGGTCTTTCCCGGGGCCTCCTGCCAGTGGGACGTGCCCTGAACACCTCACCAGGGAGGTGTCCAAGAGGCACCCTGACCAGATGCCCAAGCCACCTCATCTGGATCCTCTTAATGTGAAGGAGCAGCGGTTCTACTCTGAGCCCCTCCCGGATGACCTCAGCTACAGAAGCTAGCAAAAGGACTCTTTACTGAGCTAATTGAAGAACAATGCTAGCATGGTGAGAAACGCAGAGTCCAAAAAAAAAATAAAACACATAGAACCAGCTAGACACTGAAGCCAAAATAAGAGCATGTATAGACAACAGAACACCAAGTCCAACAACCATGAGAGTTACCAGTATCTGGTTGACCAGGAACTGAGGAAGGGAGGTCCAAGGGATCATGAAGTAATAAAAAGAAACTAATGAGAAAAGAGAACTTAAACAGTGTATGGGTGATGAGGACAGGTGTGTGAAACCAATGAGCAACAGGTGAAAGGAGTGAGTAGTAATGGAAAAGATGAAGGAGTGGGTGTGACTACTTTTGTGGTGATTCCCAAATGACTTTTTCTCTTTCATAAGTATTTATTACAATATTATCCACTATAGTTTTCATTTTTCCAGTGTAAACCACATATTTTTCTATATTTAATTTACAGATCATGGTGTTCTTGAGTGAATTCAAAGGTTATTATGTCAAAACAGAGATGAAATGAAGAAAAAGAGATTTTTTTCAGCAAAGATATCATTAACTGAACATTAACCATGTCTCTATTCACTGTCACTGACCCTTTAATGGTGAATGAATGTTGTAGAAGATAATGGCATTTCCATGGTAACTATGAAGCCTCTGAACATCCAAATTGGGCATATTTGATGAAAATGAAAAGATGACAAACCGTATTTAACACCAATCATTTACATGTATTGATAGGATGAATGGACCAACAGGTATAAGGCGTTCTTCATCAGTAGATGGTTTTGGTCCTCAGTGGATGTTTGGGTCTTTATGGGTCAGAAGTGGATGAACAACATGTTGCATAATGTGATTAGGGCTGTCAAAAAGTGACATAAGTATTTGTATTGTATTTGACCAACATTGGGTTGCATTTTTTCATGTTTGTTATGCTTGAATGACAGTTCTAATGACACAAAAATCCTTCATTATGTGTGTATTTAAAATACTTTGGGGAACTGAATCATAACCAGTGTTGGCCTTTCCACCGAATGTCACCCACATTTCCTTTAAAGCTGCTAATTTTAGTCAAAGGGGTTTTGGATGGGGGAAACCAAGTGCTTTTATTTCACTTTGAATAAACAGAAAGACGGTTCTGCTTTGTGGTTCTTCATTTTGGTATTCATAATTTTGTTTAGGAGTCAAACAACAGCTGTTTCAGCCCAGAAGACATCAGTAGAGGGATGGATGTTGGTAATTAGATGAAAGTAAAACATATACGTACTTTAGTACGAAGCTGTGACGTGTCTGAAATTTTCCCTGGCCTGCGGTACAATGTATGTCACTGTTTGAAGACGCACAAACCACAACAGTGTGAAAGTACAGAGACGGGGAAACGATATAAATGATGGTATCAGCTGTGTGTCTGCCGGGCCTCTCTCATACCGATCCCACATATGACAGGAAGATGGAGTGAAGTCAGGCCCTCAGGTTGCCCACGTGGAAACACTCAGACAGACATGGATCCGCATAGGGGAAACAGACAAAAAGATAGTACCTTTTTGTGCTTTTATGAGACACACAGAAATACAACACTAAAGAGCAAACTTTCACACCGCTTTCATTTCTGGTTTCGTGTGTAATAATTCATAAAAATCACTTTATGAATTGAAAGTTGGTGAAGTTCTGAGTGAATGTGGTGATTAAGATCATGGGTAGGCTTTTTTTTTTTTAATGTTTTGTCCCTTCAGTTCAACTCCAACAGAAAATGTATATCTGTATTCCCCTTAAACACACTTTCACTGACTTTAAACATGTGTAAATTTATATAATGGGATGTTTTCTGATCAGTGATCTTAATCATCATCTTACAGGGGAAACACACAACGGTTCTTCCTCCATGACTTTCTTATGAGGAGAAATAGAGTGAGGATTGTACATCTGAAGTGTCCTCAAATGCCATATTACACACTGTGAATTTCCATTTATGTGAAGGGGGGGTCCCCACTTGCATCTCCTCTTCTTCCCCCGCCTCCTCATGTACTTTCAACCTTTTCCCTTCACTACTGTATGATGTATGTGTCTTTTCTGAGGCGCTTCCTCTTTAACGTACTCATAGGAATGTGAGGTCTACTTGTACAGTGATTATACATAAAAAGAGTATTGCATTAAGTTGCAGCGTGCAGGCAGTTGGCGCTGGATCAGGCGGAAGTAGGGAGGGGGGGTTAAGTGGCGTGAATGAATGGGGGAGGCACCTTGTATTCTCAGAAACAGAACAGTATGACTTGGTTACTGGGTTACCACAAGCAAACAGGGCAACAGCAAAATTCTGGGCCAATTAGAAGCAACGTTAGAGGATAGTTTGCAAAGATCAACGGTCATTTAGTGGAAAAGGGTCCCGTTCAAAATCCCCACGTGTGACACTCCTGTAACAGAAAAACGAAATCCATATCATTTCACTACCCTGCACAGTCATAATGCTCGGTTTTTTAACAGGTGGCATCATAAGACATAGTCGCTTAAAGATGTAAACGTGAAAAAATACTGAAAAGACTATTAACATTTCTGCATCTCATTACCATTTATCGGGCAATTGTTATTTATTTTAGTTTATTGTCATTTATTTAACTTCACTGACCTTGATTTTCTACATGGCAGTAAAAAAATGTAGAAAAAATTCACAAAAGTAATAAAGTCTTGTTAGTTCCTCCAATAACACACTGCTGAATTTCAGAGTATTTCTATGAGTGTCCTATAAAGGGTTAAGGAAATCGATTAATTGATTCATCTATTCATACTTTTCAGTTGTGATTCAATAGCCTTTATTCATCCATTCAGTGATTGCTGAGGTTTATAGAGAATAGAGGAGGGGGCTCTGACAGCAGGGTTCACTCTATCACTGATTGAATGTTTTAAATGAGGTATTGTTATTCATTCATTTCATATATAGCCCTTATGGCTTCAGCGTCATTAGATCTCTCTGAATATCAAATTAGAAATCCTTAAAAAAGAAAAAACAGGTTTGAGGAGAAAGAAATGCTGTCCAAAGTGTCCACATATGTATCTATTTTACTGTCAAATCTTTAATATGCTCCAGTCCTTCAAAAATCTACATTTAATATCATACTATCAAGCTGCTTTCATCACCACATCTACATGTGTCGGTGTAGTTCTGTTAAAAAAAAAAAAATTAAATTCAAGAAATGAATGTTTTTCTCTCTCCTGTGGGCTGCATTTACATATGAAATAATAGCATCTTACTGCAAATTTGTTGCGTGATTTTCTATTTCTTTTTAATAGTCATTCTGTTAGGAGGGGATTTTTACATGAGTCATGCACAAGTATATAAAAGTCATGCTGAGCCTCATTTGGGTTTACTGTTCAATGGGGGAGAGAGAGAGAGAGGGAGGGAGAAGAAGAGACAAATGCGTCGGGTGGAGAGAAGAGAGAGAAGAGCAGAGGAGAAAAGGAGTGAAAGAGAGAGAGAGAGAACGAGCAGCTGCTGAAAGAGGAAGTGCTGCCGGTCTGCCAACAGAACAACAGGTCAGTGGAAAGGCATAACTATTAGAACAGACTTACACAAACACACAGGCACACACACATAAAAGAGACACATACTTCACAACTTCGATGAGTATCTAGAGTTTCAACAAGAATCAACTAATACCAGCACCTGTTACATCCTGTTATTTCTCTTCACGCCTCTGCAGACAGTTTTGTAGACCTCACTAGTGCATCCACCTGCTCTTCATCTGTTCCTGGGGTTCTTACAATAATCTTTACAACTAGTCAATACAAAGGACATACAATATAATTATACAAAACAATTTTTCCACATTCACATACAAATTAACATGAAAAAAATAAAAAATAAACAAACAAAATACAGATATGACAGCTCCTTTAGCTCAGCAGCAGAAGAGTATATAGTACATATATTCAATTAGCCCAAGTATCAATCGTTTATGGTCAATAGATGCTTCTTGATTAACTGCTTGGAATTCACTTCACAGTTTTCTTGTATAGTTTGTAGTTTGTTCTATCCTTGCATAACCTCTGTATGTTAAACTACAACTGACTGTTAAACTACACTACAGAAATCAAAATCTTACCAAGTGTATTTTTCTTATTTGTTATCAAAATATGTCATCACATATAAAATAAGGCATAATCACCTTGAATTAAGCAAAAAAAAAAAAAAAAAAAAAAAGGAGCAAGTGAAAATTGTCTCTGTAAGTCTAATCTATTGTGGAAAAATAAGTTCTTATATCTCACTAAAATGGTGATTTTGCCTTATTTTATGTGTGATGAGATATTTTGTCTTTTTTTTTTTTTTTTACTAAGTCATTCTGAATGAACAGAAGCAGTTCCAATATTCAGATGATGCCTGATGATCCCAGACATGATCCAGATAATTCTCAACTACTGTTTTAATGGGATGAGTGAGTTTGTGTAAAGGTGAAAATCTTAATAAATGCAAAACTCGTGAAGTCATGAATCATAGGGAATGCTAATTGCAGGAAACTATAAAAAAAAATAGATACAACAATGGTCGTAAAAATTAACAGTATATACCAGAAACTCATCTGTTACTGTCTCTGAAATGCATCACAAAAATTCAGTGTATTACCAGTGTCAAATACTTCCAGTCATTATTGTCTCTGTCACCCCCTGCAGGATTTTTTTTAGCAGGTTTGACTTTCACCACTGAGGAAAGCACACGGATAATGAAACATCCACCGACTGCAATCCCAGGTTGAGGTTAATGCTAATCGTGATAGGGGTTGTTCATCAGCAGACGCCTAACATGTTAGCATTAACTTCACTTTGGGAGATCTCACACGAATGAAGTGAAGATCGTTACCAAGGCGTTCTGTACAACAACCATCACTCAGTGCCAAATTGTGGTTACTGTAGAAGGAGGAAGAGGTCACCATGCAACCGAGGAATACAACAGATAAACAGACACAGAGGGAAAGTAACTAACATCTATACTTAGTAATGTAAATCTACGGAGGTTTGAGTATGCAGTGTAAGACGTTGACACCAGAAAACCAACAGACCAGCCTGGTTGTTCAGCTTTTGAGTGTCATATTGATGCAAAAAAAAAAAAAAAGGAGAGTTTCTATGTCTTTCATTGCATAATAAGGTTGAACTGATGGTGTTTAACTTATAAAGACCCAAATATCCACTAATGACCAAAATCATCTACTGATCTAAAATAGAATAGAATAGAATAGAATGGAATAGAATAGAATAGAATAGAATAGAATAGAATAGAATAGAATAGAATACTTTACTTATCCCACCCTGAGGAAATTTCACAGTTACATCAGTATAATAAAGTGCAAAAATACATTTTATATAAATAACAGAGACAAAAAGACAGTGAGAAAAAGCATATTTACATTATTTACATTACATTGCATTTAGATGTCCACAGGCTCCGTAATGAATGTGGAAACACTGTCATCTTCTACAACATTGATTCACCAGTAAAACCCAATGATAGTGGATGGAAACACTGGGTTTATGTTCAGTTAATGATAGATTTTACTGAAAGAAAAGTTACGTTTTCCTTGGTTTTCTCTGTTTTTGGTATAATAAACTCTCAAATTATAACCTGAGCTTTTATGAACATCTACATGATCAGTAAGATTTATACTTAAAAATGCAAAGTAGAGAAAAGAGTAAAGTATATTAAAATAAATGGTAATGAATCAAAGGTTAAAAAATAGAGAGAATACATTTGGGAACTACCAGAGAAGTAGCACTGGGTCTTTTTGGGTTAACTCAGACTCCTTCGATCAAAGATACATGATAGAATAAAATCTAATTAATCAGGTCGGGATCAAGATAAAGAATAAAACATAAAATAGAATATATAAACGGTAAGTAGGGTAGAATAGAAACTACCATAATATGCAAAAAAAAAGCAATGAAATAAATTCTTAATTTGTATAAAATTACACAGTATGCATCAACAGTACAGTTAAAGTGATGATAACACATGCCTATCAACCTCATTTATAATAAGATGGTATTTTGCAGCATTTAGTCATGGTAACTCATATTTTGTAATATGTTATAGATTTCCCTCTGCTGTGTCTACTCACCTGCTGTGAATAAATTGATGCCACCACAGATAATAACATAATATCTTTGGAGTAATTAGAAACAGAGGAGAGGAAGGGGAAAACCAAATCACAGTTCAGCTCATTTTAGAAAATCAGTTAAATATGATATTTAACCACAGTGTTACGAAGAAAATATGCAAATCTTTTGAGTGATTTGAGAGAAATTCAATAGATTTTGTGTGTGTTTATTTTCCTACTTATCAGATTAAGACATGATTCTTTCTTCACTGTTTTGCTGCTTTTATAACTTTCCAAGGTCAGACAGACTGAGACAGCTGTATATGACTTTCTGTTATGTCTGCAATCTGTATAATAAGAAAAAGAGGACAATAAAGTTATGAGCATAGAAGGTCTGAGTGTCTTTGTTTCAAGACAAAAAGTCTGACTTGT
Source organism: Maxillicosta whitleyi (assembly GCA_029822895.1). NCBI lineage: Eukaryota > Metazoa > Chordata > Actinopteri > Perciformes > Neosebastidae > Maxillicosta > Maxillicosta whitleyi. The sequence goes on from JAPSES010027879.1 coordinate 12,433, forward strand.
AAAATTCCTCTGATGTTCCTGCCAGCAGAACTTTAACCCTTGAAGACCTAAAAAGCCACCAGCAACCAAAACCATACGGATAAATGAAAACAGTTAATTACTTTTCACACTAATCCTATCAATACATTGAAATAATTCAGATAAAATACAGTTTTGCAGCATCATATCATCACATATGATCAACTGGTCTTTCAGAGGATCTGTCATTTTCTACTGCTGACATGTTTTTATGTGCAGTTAATGATACATTTACTTTATCTTCAAGTTTCTCGCTTTTGATGCAATAACTGACAGTAAATAAAATTGAGGACAAACATGACTTTCACTGAAACAAAAGAAAAGATGATATTGCATAGTGATTACTATAGTGGACACCTACTCTCTAGCTGTTCTTTTGTGTATACGTGGGTTTAGTTGTTTTAGTTCCATATCAACCAACACAGTGGATGTTCTTGATAAACCTGATCTACACCAACATGTTTGAGTGTAAATTTATAATTATAATTATAGTTTTGTCAGAAAAAAGTTTTTTGTTTGCTT
>JAPSES010027890.1:0-12971 GCA_029822895.1 Maxillicosta whitleyi
CCCCCCCCCCCCCCCCCCCTTTTTTTTTTTTTTTTTTTTTCCATTTCAGACAGCAACTTGAGATTGTTTGTAAGTAAAGACGGTACGACTGCCCTGAGTGGGACGCATCTCACCAACAGGTACAGCGTTCATGATTCCTCTCACTTTTTATTTATTTTAACCAGCACTGTTATTTACACTAAAATAAGTGCATTTCTTTGTTGTTGTTGTTTTTTTTCAGAGTGACACCAGGGATATTTGAGCCTGTGGTGATCGAGACACACTGAGACACAGACTTCGCTCTGGTTTAAATGCTCCATTGACGTGTGATTGTCTGTCTGTCTGTCTGTCATCAGGACACATGACTGGATATAAGACTACTATAATATAGATCTAACCTATAAAATAGGTCCCATGTGTACAGTAGGTGTACATTTGGTGGTGGTCGGCACATTATCTAACATGATTACTGTATTTTCTCAAATAGTGGACTGGCCTTTTTTATATATAGTAATGAATGGACCAAAGAACTAAACGATAGGATTCCATAGGAGGCAGGCCTCCGATTTCCTAATATTTCACATATTATTGTGCTATTCAGCCATTTTTCCTTGTCACTCCGCAGTGTCATCGACATCCTATTACTTTATGTGCTGGGCTGGTTCAATTTAAGGCATAAATAAGTAATTTTATGATATTCATGCGCACTAATTACTTTTCACTCCCTGACACTTACTTGGAAACACTCTGTAGGGAACAGTATATCAAATATAAGAAGTATAATGAGTCTATGTTTGCCCGAGTGCCAGCTCCTACTTGAGAATTTACAGTAATACATAACTCTAGACATTTTTCTTTACATTGGGTGTCTCAAACAAATCACTGGTGTCTGTCAATTGTGAACTTTTCATGAAATCAAACATTTTCTGTACAGTTTAATAATATCTGAGGGGGGAGAGGCAGGTCATGCAGGTTAGTGACTGCTGAACCTCCCAAAAGACATTGAAATATATTCATTATCTACTAAACAAGGGACCAGTCTACAAAAAACAGCGTATGCAATACTTGAATGATATCCAAAAAGCCACTGCATTGTGGGAATTGTAGTGCATCACTGACTAAAACGTGTTTCAGTGGTCCTTGTCAACTTGTGAGGTTTAGAATTTCTGAGTTTATTATAGGAAGTGGTATTCATTCAGCTGATGGTACAACACAGTCCATACCGGTGTTGATTCATCATGGGCAGTGTTTTACTTTAAATGTATGATTGTCCACTGGTAAGAAGTAATGTGTAGAGACAAGTAGTTTTGACTGAACTTGTTGAAGAGGACCCACTGAACACAGCGCCGTCAGAGGCTCGTACTGCCTCTGCAGACCTAATCAATCAGCCTAGAACTGGAACAGAAGCTTTTTTCATTTATTTTATTCTATTTGATCACTGTATGTATGTACCAGTTCTACTATTTTGCACACATCTAGAGGAGGAATATTATAGAAACCACTAAAAGAAAACGGAGATGTGATGGTTTTTCTAAAATGACTTCATGATATGTCTGCTTATCTAAATGTCTTTATTCTTTTCTGTGTTTCATATCAAGGCCTGGGGTCTTGGTAAAGGATAAAATGTGATTTATGAATCAAAGGTTACTTCAATAACACATCAGCAAAGCGTGTCTTCATATGGCTGGCCATGTGAAACTGTCCACTGTCTGCACTCACTAAGTACGTAACCACTCATAGGGTTTTAATACGCCTGTAAACTAATAGGAATGTAACATATTGTGTAGGGGTGCTTACATCAACATATTCACTGAGAAACCTTTTAAAATGTTTGGTCAGATTCTAAAATCTGTGTCACAGTAATGCAAAACAAACAAGGGAAGTAGGAATCTATGAACAGGAGAGCTGTTAAATTAAATTATGTTACACTGAAATACTCAACAGACAAATTACACTGGTCAACAGCGGTGAATTCTGCCACTGCGAGAAAAATAAAACAATGATTCATCTCTAATTTAGAAGGTGATATTTTCATCATACACCATTGATTGTACTCACATAAACATTTCCTCAGTTATATGTAGTAACGGACTGAATATGTTTCTTTTCATTTTTATTTGGGCTGTTCTATAGGAGTTATTTGGGAGATTTTTTTTACACGCAAAATGTAATATATATATGTAACAGAACTACATTTTACTTAGTACTTTTTGAAAGGACTTTAGTATTTCCAGAGTATTTTCCTTGTGAAGTATCAGAATCTGCCTACTTTTTCACCTCTGGTTGCCGAAATATCAAATTTGATCAGCGTTCATTTGCACTTTTTGACGTTTTTGAGTGGTTTTTTACACGCTGAGGCAAGCCGCAATATCCATGAAACTGTTATGTGAGGAGCAGATTCCTGTTCTATGTCTGATAGTTGAGTGGTTTGTGTTTGGAGCTAACAGTGACAGCTCTGGTGTTGGTGTATCGGCCGCTGTGAGGTCAGTCACACAGCTGCAAGAGCACAAAGCGCCCGTTGTACTGACAATGTACAACACATCCTCACCCCCGTGTCACCCGTTTATACAGTGCGTCTGTTTGTCTGCTGTAATGTTTATGTTAATTCTCTGTGTTGGTGCTGTATGTTTGTGTTTCTGTACTTTCTTTCTGAAGATGCGTGCAGGCCATGCATGTCTGAATAGAAATATCACAAACTAGAAGTGTCTTGTTTTTCAGATTATGTTCCGAAAATCACAGCAGTAATACAGGGAAAATACGGGGTAAAACTAGTTAGTTAGAACATATATTTTTAACACTTAAAGACCAAAAACTATTTTTGTGGTGACTTTCAAACAGATTTTTCTTTACGTTTAATCATCCCTATGTGATTTATCATTCAGTCATTATCTTATCCTCTGCATTTTCAATGAAAACTAAATATTTTCTTACAATAAATTTAGTGAGCATCTTTATTTTCATAAAAGCTCAGTGTTTAGTCAAAGATTATTATATCACAACAAAATAAACTAGACAAATTAAGTGGCTTTTTTTTTTTTTTTTTAAACAAAATATCATTCATTGAGTTCAAAAACAAGCACCTACAGCCACTGCCATTTGTCAAATAACATGTGTTTTTTTAATGAATCACATGACAGTGTTTTCATGTTCACTGTGAAACCTCTGAATGTCCAATTGGTTCATATTTGGTGCCACTAAAAAGCTGAGAAATTACAGTTTAACCGGAATTACTATATTGGTAGGATCAATAGATCAAAAAGTATGAAATATCTGACATCAGTAGATGCTTTTGGTCGCTGGCGACTGTTGAAGTGTTTTAAGGTTAATATTGATGTTTTTATTTGTTATCTTTTCATCAACTTTTAGTGTCAGCTACGTTAAATGTTTAAAAGCCATGCTTATATTTCTGCACAAGTGTTTGGAATCACTTTTTCATGTGTTAGAAATACGCAAAGTCACCTGATTTCAGTGTAGTGTTGCATCTACAGCATTTAGAGCTACAAATACACAGAGGGGGAAGTAGTTTTCAGTTTGTACAAAGCTGTGAGTGGATGGACCAAAGGTATTTAACTTAAATTCCATGTGTAGCTTTGAATCCATTGCATTTCAACAGGTTCTTTGTACCATGACTTGTCGTTTCCTCCAACATTAGTTCACTTCTTTATTTTGTTTTTCAGACCAGCAGGCTGGTCTACAGTTAATGTAAAGGGATGTATGCAACACTTAATATTTTCATTGTTGGGTGAGATGGAAAACTTATACACTAAAGGAAACAGTTGTGTCGGTGACTCGTCCACTACTGTGATTCATTTTCTTCTTTGTTCTCTACCTTTGTACTTGACTGTGTAACCTGTAAACTTATTATCTACCTGTATACAGCTAATTGCTTTTTTGCATGAGGTGAAAGGGTTTGGTTGAAATTAAAGGGATTTTTGCTTCATTAGATTATGATTATACTGCATTTGTAGCAGTGTTGCTAATTTAATTTGCATATTATAGAGGTTCTGGTAAAAAAAAAATAAAAAAAATAAAAAAGATCTTAATCATATAAAACATAAATTGAACCTCTACATGTGAAAAAAAAAAGTCTAAGACATGTATAAGCTTTCTGGGAAAAAACCTCTGACTATGTTTCCACTGTGGTTCTGTAATTAAACCTACTTAAAATTACAAATGTATATGTTTAATAAAGAACTATATTTAAATTAATATTTTATTGGAAAGTTTGGAGTGGTAAAAGTCATTCTATTTTTAAAGTGTTTTCTGAAAATTTGTCGCTCCAAAGAAAACTAATTTTCTACTCGGTGTGACAAGACCAAAAAATACAGTTTGTGAAAGTTACACCAAGAGTTGAATTTATGTGTCTATTCAGTAACTGCACATATATTAACAAAGCCAGCGCTGAAGAGCCTTAAATTATGACTTGCAAAAACATATAAACAAATAAAATGGAAAACTGGAATTATTTTCATTTTGTCTCTGGTGTGGTTTTATTTACACGACTAATATTCACCACATGCTGTTGAATGACATCGTAGTCCAAAGTGACAAATATTATCAGAAGATTTATACTGTAATAAATATCATTATCATTGCAATAAACATATTTTTGAGGTTCACTTTGTTTTTTGAGTTTGTTTTTACTTAATTTTTATCTTACTTTTTAAAGAGAGCCATTAAACTGAGAAGACGCGCTGATTTGATATTTAGCAAAATAATTTTTCACACCGACATGAACATTTTTTTCATGCTAATGATTGTAATCAATGAGAATTTGAAATCCTACACACTGTAGGTATGATATGCCCCAGTATAACTATGATACAAGGTTAAAGTGTGAAGACAATATCAATATGTGCCCCAATAATATGAAGATTTTTTTTTTATATATCAGGTTCTTATGTATATATTAAAAGATATCACATTTATGGTGCACAACAATACAATGTATACCGATATTCACAATAAAAATGTACAAAACCAATTATCATCAGTAAAAAAAATTCAGAGTGAACCTCTAAATACATCTTTTATTTCAAGTTATTTTCATCTGTGCCGTCTAAAGTCATGCTCAACTTTGGGTCAACTCACCAAAAACTAAACAAATGAATATTGCAGTGCAAATATATTATAAAATCCTTGCTCATTTTTAATCATAAAGCTGTGATCAGTGCAACACGCTGCAAAAATATTTGTCATCACCACTGATTTTAATTCATAATTTGGAACTGAATATTTATATTTATATTGCCCTAAACTGTATAGAAGAAAATACAGCATAACTTCCTCAAATTCATGTCATTGAGTCATTGGATTTCCTTTAGATCTATTATTCAATATTTAACAAACAAAACATACAACCACTTTGGAAGTACTGCTGCAGATTTATAAGACAAACATTAAATGATATATAGTTCGACCAACTTCATTCTACTCATTGCATAATAGTCTGTCACTAATAATAATCCACAGACATAATAATATCCACTAATATAATAATATACTGGTATAATTACATTATTTATACAATTTTGTGAAAAATCCTTGTTTTTTACCATACACTTTTTACAATTGCAATTGCAATTTACAATTCTAAATATGTTAATTCTATAGTAGACAAGAGTTAAGGATAACATTCCTTCAGATTCCTTGTTTTCATGCATAAACTTGGCCAATAAAAATGATTCTGACTCTAATATAGTTTCCTTCTGTCTAAGTGGTAGGCTCCGTGTACCACATGTACACCTATTTCAGATATATTTAATATAGTGATATATAGTATTTCTGTTGTTAACCCATAAAGACCCAAACATCCACTGGTAACCAAAAGCATTTACTGATCTAAAATGTTTAATATGTGTTTATCCACTAATCCTATTAGTACCTGTAAATAGTTGGTGTAAAATACAGTTTGCCATATTTTCATGGTCATCAGATATGACCCATTTGGATGTTCAGAGGCTCTGCACTGAGCGTGGAAACATCATCATCTTCTACAACATGGATTCACCAGTAAAACCTATGGAGTTTGACAAATGACACTCGATGGCGACACTTGTTTATTACTTAGTTAGTGATATCTTTGCTGAAATAGTCACTTTTCCTCACTTTGTTCTTTTTCTGATGCAATAACCCTCAACTTTAATCTGAGGATTTGTGAACCTCTACATGATCAGTGAAGCAAATAGAGGAAAATACCTGATTAACACTGAAAAAGTGTCAAAAAACAGAGTAATATTGTATCAAATGGTGTTAAATCCCTTAGGAAAGATTAAATAAAGAGAAAAAACTAATTTGGGAACTGACACAAAAGTAGCACTGAGCCTTTATGGGTTAAGTGGATTACCTGACCTCTTCATTTGATGTGGGTGAAGTTGCCTGGTGTTCCACATGTGACCTGTAGGGGGAAGCACAGACCCTGGATTCATGAGTTGAGCCGGATTTGACACTAGGAAGAAGAAGAAAGTACAGGAAACGTCAGCAAACATCATCTGTTAGAAATGGTAAGAAACATAAGCTGATTATATTAAAACACGACAATTCAATGGATAGATGTGTACAACTATACTTCATAAAGTAGATAAATGGATAATTTCACCAGATAAAGAAGAAGACTGTGTGGGTTAACGACAGGTTATTATTGTATTACATAGTCGAGGCTACATGTGAACATACAGACGAACCAGAACTAAAACAGATTAGAATATATCTATTTTAGTCTTAAGTCTTTTATACTTGAGTTTCCTGATTTGACTTATTAACAAGTTAAAGTGGTACGAGTAGACAATTTGCCCACGATATTTGCTAACCCGAAAAAAATTCATTCAACCTTGAAACGCGCCAGTTTTTGTCAAAAATCATCAATAAACCTGAACACCTTTATGATTATATGAACTTTATTTAGTTATATCTTTATTTTACTGTCGGTCAAACTTTCCTGCATTAGCCTGTCACGTCAAAAACAGTCACATCTGTAGATACTGTTTATTCACATAGGTTCATTTAATACTGTTCATGCAATGTATTGAAAGTTGTGACATATTTATTTATCAAAAAAAAAAAAAAAAAAAAAAACATAGTCAGCTTCCTATATTTGAATTTAGTCTGACATGGTTTAACACTGAACAGGAGTGAAGTAAAAAAAAAAAAAAAAAAAAAAAAAGCTCAACAGGGATGACCGTCCTGGATTTTGACTGAATTCTGCTGGTGTCATGTCACTATATCTCTCCATATCACAGGTATTTGTTATTGTTATTTGTTATTTGCGCCAAATAGATCCTACGCTAAACACAGATGCAATAAAATCTCATCAATAAAATTTGTAATATTCATAGTTAGGTCTTAAAGTGAGGTTGAAAACTCTTAGCATGGGTTTCACCTTTAATTTCCCTATGATACTATGGAAATAAAATTGTTAAGTTTACAGGATAAATACACATATGCTCATTCGCCATTTGTTGGGTAGACCTTTCAAAATATATTTCATTTGATATTTTTAAGAAAGTACATTTTCAAAGTTTTCCCTCTTCATCTCCCACCAGATGTGCAGGTGCTGATGTTTATCTCACTTCTTATTGTCAAATTATCACAATTTACAGTGTATTTATTTAACTAAATTCAGTATCTGAATTGTAGATAGAGATGTTTTGGTTTTTCAGCTGTGATGTTGATACTCAGACTTCTAGATATCACTAATACCACTGTTTATAATCTATATATCTCACTTTGTAGAAGAAAATGGGAGCTTTTCTTTGTGAGGAAAGCACCAGTTATTTTAAGTATTGGTTTCTATCTTTATGAATCCAAATGTAAACCAACAACTTGGTATGAAACTTTTTTTGATGCAGCAACATTGTGGTGCTTCAGCCCTTTGTCTTCAGTGTAAGATGAGTTTTATTTCATAGAACACTTAAGTAACTTAGTGAGTAACACTTTTCTAATCATTTGTCCTAATTAGACGTTAGAATGTTTTTGTTTCTGTGTGTAGAAGAACAGAACTGAACCCTGTTTTTTGTAAAAAAAAAAAAAAATGGCAGTCAGAAAAGTCAGGCAGAAATATCTGCTCTATTCATCCCACATTCATAATTATAACATAATTATAATTTGGTGTTTTTAGATCATATGTGTAACAGACTATATTTCATGTTCCTCATGCTCCTTTGTTTGGTTTCAGGCGACAGGAGTGGATCAAGCCGTTGGCATGAGTCTTGTAGTCTTCAGCCTCGTGCTGTTCACATACTACTCTGTCTGGGTCATCATCCTGGTAAGAATACACAACCAAACGTATGAGGCTGTTGTGTTGCTCTCTGTTGGTTCCTGTTATAGTTAAAAAAAAAAAAAAAGTAAATGAATTGAACTTTTGCCTTGTATCAGCAAAATATAATATGTTGATTTTTTTTTTGTTTTGTTTTTGTTTTGCAGCCTTTTGTGGACAGTGATCATGTACTACACAAGTATTTTCTTCCTCGGGAGTACTCAGTCATTCTGCCGGGTATTGCAGCTGTAGTACTGCTCCTTTGCATAGGTTAGTCACAGAGTGAAAGACACACTTTGCTTTCAACAAAGACATTCCAGCCAAACACGCTTTATCTGTTACATGTGAAATTTAATAAAGGATGTGAATGCATCTTCAGAATTCTGACCATACTTGTCATACACAGGAGCCTTCACTGCCATTGTCATGTGGAAGAATCGAAAGCCAAAGAAAGTGGACTAAGTGGACACAGAACGACACAGTGACCACTGAGGGCTGGAGCACACAATATACTGGATCCTGAACTGTGTATTCTGTTAATGTTTAAGTATAATCAACAATCAAATTTCTGTCCTGAGCAGATTGTGAAAAATATTTATGCCAAACAAAATATTTAACAGATTGATATTGATTGACAAACCAAATCCAGTGGACACAGTGAAGACATTCAGCGTAAAATATAAACAACCAGACCTGATTATCAAAAACACACCACCAGTGAGTCAGAAAATCAGTAAAGATATTACATAGCACATCTGGGTAAAATAAACAACAACTTCTGACTGAATTATTCACTGAACAGATTATGTTCACTCTCACAGAAATGTTTTTGTCAACAAAAATAAATAAATAAACAAATAAGACAAATAAATGGAAATTTTTCCTCGGTTAAATTTTCAGTTCAGTCAATTTGAAACTTTATAGAACCTGTGTGGAATTGAAAATATCTGACTTTGGCGCCTCCTAGTGGTAGTGTTGTCATCAGGATCAAAACAACACTCGAATATAGAGACACTGAATATAAATGTGCTTAAAACAACATGTAGACTTTATCTACTGCTTCACGAGTCTCTTGTCATTTGAGATAGTTTTTCTCAGCTCTTCAAGTCAGATTTTTTTTAATGTTTGTGTAAGGTTTTCTAAAAAAAAAAAAAAACAGTCAGATTTGAGCTGAATGGTGACATCTTTTGATTAGTCACTGTTTGTCCTTACCTATTGAAAGAGGAAGACTGAATTACAGGAATTCATAGTGGTTACATATAGTGCGGAAAAAATGTGATGTGTAATAGATAAACACAGTTAAAAATGACCCTACTCTACTTTTGTATTTCTTCTTCATTGCAAACGGGAACCAGTGTCAGCATGCTGTTGTGAATTTAGATTTTCCATGTAATTGACTTTAATGTAGTTAGACGGGATGGAAATACAGGGAACTCACTGTGTGGAAATAAGGTCAGACTTAATTTAGAAACTATCAATAACATTTATTATTTGTGACCAAACATCAAAGATAGTCGGGGAGTGGTTTACTTGCTCATGTTGTTACCATTAGTTTAAAATTAGAAATGTAATGTGGCTTTTTATATGTGAATCCCCACAGAAGAACAGCAAATACAGGGACAAAACGGTTCTAAAGCTGACAAAACCGTTGAATTTAAATTTTCTAACACAGTGTTCATATGAAGAGGCTGACGTACAAACGAGATTTTCAGATTTTTTGTGTGTAATGTTCTCAGAAAGAATGACAAATCTGTAAATACTATAAGATGCTGTATAGGAGTCCATTTTTATAGGGTGTGAATAATGTAAATTGTAGATTTTGTCTCCAGCATCTGGCCCAAAATGTGAAATAGCCGGGTTGTTCTGTATTGAATAAAGTGTTCATTTTTGGAGATGCGTGTATGTTTAATTCATTTTTAGCTCTTTTACTTAGAAACCTAGTGAATTGTGGAAGTAAATGAGTATAGATGTAATGGTTTTGTTGGAGTAACCTTAAAAAGCAACTCTTGGCTCCTGAAATTGTTTGAAAAAACATCTTTCTATATTTCTTTTCTAAAAGTAGCATTCACAGAAAATTATTTCCATTAAAATTTTTGCCTCTGCATTCCATTTAAATAAGACACATTGGATTATGCTTTTGTTATTTGTGTGGTGATACTACAAAGATGAGGATGATGCAATAATAGATATCAGTCCAGGAGTCAAGTGAGCAGGTTCTGTGTCATTGACAGTCACCACAGGGCCACCCAGAAAAGGGAACACTCAATAAAAGGGTCACTCCTGGGGGTCTGAGTTGAAAATGATGCTGGTAGAAAACACCTTTCACCCTCACACTGTACCTCAGTTTATGTTTGCCCCTTAGCATTTTTTTTTTTTTTTTTTTTTTAAATTTACCCATTCACTACTTTTCCTTCCCTTCCCTCAAATCTCCATGCACTAGTGTGACAACAATTTGGATTATAAAAATAATCTGAATTTCAACCTGGTGGAAGCAAAGATGAGGTAATAAAATGAAAAGTGAAACACACACTGTAAGGCATGATTATGATGATTATCACTTATTAAAGACACAATATTAATAGTTAGCATCATGCCAAAAGATTGACCACAGCCCTTTATGTTATCACTGACATAATAATAAGACAAACGGGCAAAGCTTAAAAAGAATCCCCTAAAATGATTGTAACAGAGTATGTTATGTGTGATTGGTTCAGATCCTTTCACTCATCCTTTTTGTAAAGCTTAATCAGGATCAGTACAGATTTCCTGCAAGAGTCTATTTCTGAGATATTCGCAGATGTTAAAACATATCCTCCAGACAGCTTTGTTCTTTGTGGGTAAGTCTAAGACAATATTATTAACAAAAGTAGTAAAATAAGTAATCTATATCTAACATGTTTTACTTGGTTTAGTTGAATGCATCGGTTGCATCCTGAATGAATGAGGACGAAGCCTGGTCAGTCAGGGTGTGATCAGGATGTGATCCACAGTGCCATGTGACACGCACAGGCACACACACAGAGCCCACACACTCACGCAGAGTCCAACCGGCTGCTGAGCGTCGACCTCTGCACCGCTCCGCGCCCACGAACCACGCCACGGCACGAGCCACACCGAGGCAAGTACACATAGATTTTGTGACTACACGTATGCAGTGTGCTTTTTTTTTTTTTTTTTTTTTTTTTTTTTTTTTTTTTTTTAGCGTGTTGAGTTCTGTTTTCATCTCTTTAGTGTTTTTTTTTAATATATCGTACTGTGGTTTTGTTTAGTGGGTCCATTCTGATTCCCAAGTGGGTACTGTGTGTCCCAGAGTGGGATGAAGGCTAGCAGAATCAGATTTTGTAATCCAGAATGACTAAGCATTTTGAGCATCCTTAACAAATGACAGATCAACAGACAGACTGAAGACCCTTTTTAATTTAATATACATGATTATGAATATTACAAGAGTGAATTAACCTTTAACCTTTTTAGTGTTTTTCCCTTGTTCCCTGTTAGATTCATGATGCATTGCATGCGATTTGATTAGTCATTCCAAAGCAGCACTATCTTCAATTAAATTCTGTTTGTGTGTTTCTCTCTCTCTCTCTCTCTCTCTCTCTCTCTCTCTCTCTCTCTCTCTCTCTCTCTCTCTCTCTCTGTGTGTGTGTGTGTGTGTGTGTGTGTGTGTGCATAAAGTTTAATGTCATTTTACGCAACAGGTTTGATAAACTTTAAACTATTTAACTCAAATCTGTAAATGAGCATGGCGGCTTTAGGGTGTATTACAAGCCCTGATCCAGGACTTAAAAAGATATCCTCTGTTTGTTGTCAGCAGGCTGCTTACTCAGCAGCCCTCCTTTGACATATAGACCATGTGAGGGAGTGACAGCCAGAATAACATGTTGGAATTGATGTTGAAAAGATTCTTTGCAAAAACAAAGCAAACAAGCGAATAGCTGTATATAATAAAGCTGCTGCTGCCAATCAACCCATTCCCAGTAAGCTACTTGTGAGAGATCTGGTCTTGGCACAAACGGTGCCAAAAAGTGTTGGATTTACTGGTATAAGTTTCCACTCTGCAGACAAGAGCCCTTAGTTAGACTTTTGAGCAGTTGTTTTTTTTTTTTTCTTTAAAATATAATCCCTTTCATTTGATAAGGAAGAAAATCTGATGTGGTCTAGGATAATATTTTATTTTGAATGAATTGGCTTTATTGTCATTGCACATATATCAGAGCAACGAAATGACATTCCAGTTACAACTGATCAAGATAAACATTAAACATGTTAACATGAAACATTTTATTTATTTAACCTTTATTTTACCAAGTAAAATCAATTGAAAACAGCTTCTCATTTCCAATGATGACCTGGTAAGAGGTCCCAGCAGACAAAAGACAAGATCAAAAAAGATAATAATGTGCACAAACTAACTATAAACAGCAATAATGTTTGATGCTCATGAGTTATTCTCTTTAAAGGATCACACTGGATAATAATAGCTATTATGGCTTTCCTCTTAATATACTATGTCTGACCGTGATACCAGTAAAGCTTCATCCAATGCATTGTTTGAGTACATATATTTATACCTGCTACCTGGTCTACAATCTTAAAATTATCTTTAGTTTGGCACTTTTACATTTAGATTTTGAAATCGAAGGGAGAAATCAATATAGTACTATCTCAACATTAGAATGTTTACACTATTCATAGCCTATTTTACTATTTTGATATCCGCCAGTCCAACGTAAGC
>JAPSES010027938.1:0-12969 GCA_029822895.1 Maxillicosta whitleyi
AGATAGATAGATAGATAGATAGATAGATAGATAGATAGATAGATAGATAGATAGATAGATAGATAGATAGATATTCACATTAACATAAAGACTCAAACATCTAAAACAAATAACTAAACTGTTTATTATCTGTTGATCCATTAATTCTATCAATACATGTAAATAAATGGTGTAAAATGCAGTTTGTTGTAAAGCACAGGTTTTTTTTATTTTATTTTATTATATAATTACCAACATCTGACATTTACGTTGAGTACACTTTAAGATTTAAATTTTTTTTTTTTAAATTACGGAGTAAAAAATTACGTTAGAATTACGGAGTCTGTCCTTTAATGTTAGTTCTAGTGTATGAGACAAGAAGCTTTGAGTTTTTATGTGTAATGTTATGATAAATAAGCCCCAATTAGTGCAAATAGAGTATGAATTTATAGATTGTGTATAATACATTTAGTAATAGTACATGTATATTTTATTTTTGTTGTATTATATAAAATGTAAAATGTTTAGATTGGATTAGATTGAACGTTATTGTCATTACTCAGTAAAATACAGTGTGATATAATACATTTATGTGACATTTGTTTCACTTGTGCCTCAGATGGTTATTTATTTGTGAGTCTGGGCTGTTCTTTTACTGTCCGTCCCTCAGGAGAGTTTCAGGACAGTAAGGGGAAGTGCCATTCCTGTGATGAAACGTGTCTGAAGTGCACAGGGCCGCAGAGCAAAGACTGCATCAGCTGTGTTTCCTCACGGTTAGTTGGACTTGGCTTTTTTGGGTTCAGGGGAAATAAATACATCCAATATATAGTTCTTGTTATTAAAAAAAAAAAAAAAAAAACATGTCTGTGGTATTGTGTTATGGAGTCAGAAATATTACGTAAGATGCTGATATAGTTTTCTATAGGATAATACAAAAAATGTAGTACATTATTAATTTTTTTGAAAACATGGGGTAGTGCTCATGATGTAGATAAGATAAGATGTACGTCAATAACATATTTAAGATGTGTGTCATGAACTGTGAACTGGAACTCACTGAACAACAAGTATTTGAGTATTTGTTTTTGCGGCTCTTTTTTTTCTAAGTCAGTGCAGCTGCTTTTTGGTACCTGATTGAACTCCAATAAACAGTTACATGGTCAAAACTTATCAAAATAAACAGAAGAAAAGAAAAGGAAAATCACCACAACAATGGAAATAACAGTAAAAATAAAATATATATATATATTACTCGGAAAACATAAAAAAAAAAAAAAAGTCAGTTTAACTCACTGATCTGATTTGACCCCCTCATTCCACAGGTGATGGGGGGTGGGGGGGTACTAATGTAAAGAATGACGAAGTAATGGTACTAATGTAATGATGTTCAAAGGGATCATGTGGATGTGGACAGGGGTCTGGATCAGCACTTATATTGATCTAAGTTCTAAAAAAATGTTGGGCGAGGAATCAAATATGGTAACTTCAATAACCTTGATATTCTACATGACAATATTTTTTTTTATTTCACAAAAGGTAATAATAAAGTCTTATGTCCTCCAAGAACACACTAAGGTCCACATTTGTAATTTCAGAATAATATCGAAGTATCCTACTATAAACACAGTATATGACGCGCACGCACACACACACACACACACACACACACACACACACTGCGGAGTATCCCCCGTGTTCAGCATCAGCATATCTGTGAAATGATCTGTGCCATATGTTACAGACAGTTTGAGTTCAGCCCACGTGCGTCGATACTATTCACGCCTGTGGATTTAGTGGTGTTGATGCTGAGAACAGTTATTGACGGAGCTGTTGTCCGCAGGGGTCTGGACGAAGGCCGCTGCGTGGAGGAGTGTGCCAGAGGCAAGTACCAGTCTGGAGGCCAGTGTCACATGTGCGACCACACCTGTGCCACCTGTTCAGACGCAGGGCCTGGGAACTGTACCAGCTGTGACACAGGTCAGGTGACACACCAGGGTTGAACATCATACAGTACCTGTGTGTTTTTTTTTTTTTTTATTATTATTTAATTATTGTTTATCCAAACACCTTATAGATGTAGAACACTGGAATAACTGTTAGGCACTGTTAGAGTGTGTATATGTATATATATACTAACCTTAATGTTAACCTGGTACTAACCCACTGTTGTGTTCTGGTCTGTTTGTTTGTTTGTTTATTTGTTTGTTTATCTTCTTGTGCTCTATGTAAAGCTGCTGAATACTTGAAATTCCCTTTAGCTTATTAAAGTATCCATCCATCCACCTTCAAATTTTCTCTATTTTGATATTATAATCATTGCAAAATACAGAGTTTTCATGAATATTGAAATTAAATGTAGGAAATAAAATATAGGAAAATACATGATTTACAGTGAAAAATACAGAGGTGTTTTTGATAAAATATGAAGTTATTTATGTTTTCTTGTTTTCATGATGGGTGGTCTAATACATTTATTAAGCATATCTATCAGTGTGTGTGTGTGTGTGTGTGTGAGGCTTTGTAAAGGGCTTTTGGCACCATGAAAGGCCTGTATAAGTGCAGTCCATTTACCATTTAATTAATTAACTACATTTTTTCTGCTGTAATGTTTCAGATAAGTTTGGAATGGAGCGGTACATGTTGGACAGCCGATGCGTGGACACGTGTCCCTCAGCTTTTTACCACACCAAGGAGAGCTGTGAGCCGTGCTCCGACCACTGCAGGCTGTGCACGAGCTCCACCCGCTGCCTCAAGTGTAACTCCTCCTATTACCTCTCTGATGGAGCGTGCACTCGGCTGGAGTGTGGAGAAGGTAAACAAGGTCACTCTGGTATTTATCCATCACATATCTGCTGTGTGACTGGGTTGCAGAAGCATCAAAACCGACCTTGAAAAACATGGTCTCACACCTGTGCGCCCTCCATTTCTGATTGTTTCTTTGGTTGTGTCTTTCTCGCGCTCTCTGGCTTTCTATTCCTTCACCCTCAGGGGAGGTGGAAGATCCAGATTACAATAACTGCATGACCTGCGAGGAGGGCTGCAAGAAGTGTGTCCTGTGTAAGTCAGAGCTCAGTAACCATAATAAAGTTTTCCCAAAGTGAATCCTGCCGAGCACTGTTCCCAGCGCGTCACCGGCGGTGTACGAGGGTTTTACGCTGGAATTTCACGTCTGAAGGGAGAGTTGAGGGTTTTTTTGTGTGCTTTCAACAGATAACCCCAGACATTGCCTTTCCTGCATTGAGGGCTTTTACAAGTAAGGCTGTGTGCCCCCGCTGCGCCACGTGTGCTGTTGTCTTTCACTCTGAACTCACTCTGCCTTCTTCTGGTCCGTTGACACATCAGAATTAACCCCTAAAGACCCAAACATCCAGATTCAGCAGCACGTTCCACCGCAGGAACAATGAGAACAATACCACATGTGAGCACATATTTGTAACACATTCCTCAGTGTCCAGTCAGGGTCAAGTGCAATATATTTATTTATCTGTACTGATTCTTGGTTTGTTAACACGCCCGCTCTTCTGTTCTGCATTTATATTTACACTTTTCTTAAACACAACAGAGTCGTCTCTTTACTGTCGTTGTGCATATGTATAATGACAATGAAGGCATTCTATTCTATTACATTACATTCAGCAGACGTTTTTATCTTACAATAGAGGACATAAACATAGTAGCATATTACACTTACAGATATAAGGTGTACAGGAAATATAGTAGGTTTTTTTTTTGTTTTGTTTTTAAGTGTTTTCGCATGGAGTCAGGTAGAGTAAACCGACACACCACAGGGTCTACCCGGGTCTCAGACATCAGTGCAGTAAATAGTCTTTAAAGAGGAGAGTCTATTTTATTCTATTCTATTCTATTCTAAAGACCCAAACATCCATCGTTGACTAAAACCACACACTGGTATAAACTGTTAAATACCTGTTGATCCAATAATAATAATTATTCATGTAAATAATTGGTGTAAAATGCAGTTTTTCATGTTTTCATGGTCATCAGATATGACCCATTTGGACGTTCAGAGGCTCTGTAGTTACCATGGAAACACCGTCATCTTCTACAACAGTGGAGTTGGATCAATGACAGTGGATGGAAAAACTGGGTTTATGCTCAGTTAATGATAGATTTTCTTCATTTTTCTCTATTTTTAATATAATAGCCCTCAGCTTTAATCTGAGATTTTATGAACATCTACATGAGTAGTACATCAGTACATTTTAGACATAAAAATACCTGATTTTTATTGGGGAAAAAAAGCAAAATATAGATGACAATATAACAATAAATAAATAAATGGTGATGAATCACTTAAAAAAGGTTAAATAAAGACCAAAAATAATAATAATTTGTGAACTAAATTTTCTTCATTTTTCTCTATTTTTAATATAATAACCCTCAGCTTTAATCTGAGCTTTTATGAACATCTACATGAGTAGTACATCAGTACATTTTAGACAGAAAAATACCTGATTTTCATTGAAAAAAAGAAGCAAAATATAGATGAAAATATATCATCCTGAGTACAAATTTCGTTTCATGTATGTGGAAGGACAAAAAACCTGAATCTGAATCTAATAAATCACTTAAGAAACGTTAAATAAAAACCAAAAAAAAGAAATAATAATTTGTGAACTGCCACTAAAGTAGCTCTGGGTCTTTATGGGTTAAAAACCTTCTTTGCTGTGGACGTCAGATGTGAGTGTGTAATGAAATCAGGGGAAGTGCTTGTATTGACTGTTGTGCGTTCTGTTATCAGTTTTCAGGACGGTTGCTACAAAACATGCCCGGCGAAGACGTACAGCGTAGATGAGGAGATGACCTGTGTTCCCTGTGATGACAACTGTGTGAGCTGTGATGAACATGAGTGCTACTGGTGTGAGACAGACCTGTTCTTATCAGGTAGAGCTGCCCTCTTCTTCCTGAGGTCACCGTGCTGCTTTTAACACGTTTGTCATATCAGCTTTAAGGTGACGCTGTTTTAATGTAGACAAAGCCAACGAAATGAACTTACTAATGCTGCAACAACTAATCGATTAAGTCAATTAAAATCGACTATTAAAATAGTTGGAAACTAATTTAGTAGTTGATTAGTTGGGTCTGTGTTATTCACCCTATTAGTAGAATAAACAGTATAAAAATAAAACTATAATAGGATATAAAGTGTACACATCAATCTAATTTCAAGTTTGAAGGTGACATGTCTGTTCTTGGTGTTGGATTTTATCAAATAAATTTACCCCAAAAAATGCGACTTATACTCCAGTGCGACTTATATATGTATTTTCTTTCTTTATTATGCATTTTATCTTCCTGACACCAAGCAAAGTGAAAGTTTTTAGCTATTTTGCATTAAACTGTATTGAACAGAAAATGTATAATGTAACAGTTTTTTCCGATATATTTTTTAAAAATGATTTGTATTTGTTTATTTATATCAGTGCTTCTAAAATAGTGGGGCGTGGAGCGATGCCAGGGGGGGGCGCATGTGACCATGGGGAACATGCTTTTTTTTTTTCCGTTATACAATAAAGTGTAATTGCACATCCACTACAGTAGTTGGCAGTGGAACTCTCATTGTCCAAGTGTGTGCAGGTAGTATGAGCTCTATTGACCCTATTCCGCTCCGCCTATTTTAACGGTGAAATTTCTTCCACTTTGTGTTAGAACTTCCGATTAGCCAGTTCCTGTAGCTAGTAAAGCTGGAGATGAATTGGTTGTTAATGGGAACACTGGGTTGGTTTAGAGGTAAATGCCTGTTTGTTTCATAGCTGTGGTCAGACATGGACCGATCTTCCTACTGTGTTCCTGGGTCGCAGTGTCCGGTCATGTGATCAGCCTCTGCTGCATCACTCGTTGATGCCTCTATAATGAGAGTAAATAACTATGGCTTATCTATGATACATGACTGAACTACGGTTATTCTGAAAACACAATATTTAACATGTCGTCAGTACCACAAGGTTACCTCACAGGCCATCACAGAATTGGTTGATTATGGAAATAAACCACAGTTAAATAATAATGATGTGAACATACATGTGGAAAACTCCTAAAAATTTCCAAAAAAATGTACTTTTCTTCATGGTATTTGTCTAGTATGGTTAATAAAGAGCGGCGCCCTCTGGTGGATTGATTGAGAAACGGTCATTCCAACACGTTAAATGTCAGTAGCAGCACTTTGTCTGACTAATACAAAGACAGAAAAGCACATTTTCAACAGTAACTAAGAAATGTAATGGTATTATTAAGTACTTATATTGGTACCTGTTATTGGCAGGTACTCAAAAGTAAGTACTAGTACCAAAATCACTTCAGTTCTTACATTAATATCTGTCCTTGTGCTGCCAAAAACAGTGCTTTTAGACATTCACTGTTTTCTTTTCTGTCTGTTTTAGTCACAGGACACACACAGTATTAGTTCTTGATTACATAACCATTGTTTTTTCTGGATTTTGACGGTCTAATGTTTTTTTCTGCGACTGTATTAATCACTGCAGTGATTATCCAATGGAAGGACCTTAGATATTTGTTATTAAACCCAGTTGGTAATTTTTTTTTTCTAGGCTGTGTATATTATTACAGAGACACAGACAAACGTTTTAGATGCAGCAGGTGGTTGAGGTGAACTAGGTTATATTGTATTGTTTAGCAAAATAATGGACCCAGACGCAGACGTGGGTTAGATGACAGGATCAAAATATATTCATTTACAAGAAAAAACAGGCAGTTCAACTTAAAATATGACTCAAAAACACACATAAAGAGGAATGCAAGCATGAAAGGATGGTGATTTGAAGTTCGTTGGTGCTAATGCTAGTTTTGTGTTAATATTTACACATGCACCGTTATTTATTGTTTGTACAAATGTGTGCATATGTAGTGGTTGCACTTCTGCGTTGTGTAAACCACCACAGGATCTGAACCAGTTCCAACGCTTATGGATTTATTTAATGCCTGGCAAAATCATACAGTTAGTCTGGAAATTAATTTTTACACTGCAGGTCAAAATAAAATGGGGACGTTAGCTAACAACACGTGTCAGTCATACATGAATAAATAAACACACCCACACAAAGAAGGGCCGGTTTTGGCCCCCATTCCACATATTTGACACCCCTGCTGTAGATCATATTGGTGTGTATGTGGAACCTGAAGAACTAAAATGGGTCCGACAGCCTTCATTGGAATATTTGCACTTTGCAAATTTGTCCCATGGGCCAGATTGGAACCTTCGACAGGCCGCATTTGGCCCCCGGGCCGCATGTTTGACACGCTATACACGTTATGTTATTATCATATTGATCTGTTCTGTTCCACTGTTGAATGTTTGCTGCTGCAGTTAAAGTGTAGATGTCCAAAACAGACAAACTCTTCCTTCCTCCCTCCAGAGGGGAGATGTGTTTCAGATTGTCCGGATGGTTTCTATGGTGACGAAGACACAAACGACTGCGAGGAGTGTCACCAGGACTGTGCGACATGTAGCGGCCAGGAGGACGAAGACTGTCTGTCGTGTGAGGAGGGAAAGATTCTAGAAAATGGAGAGTGTTTGTCCGACCACGAGGCCTGTCCCATTAAGACGTTTCGCGGCGGTAAGATTAACACTTATGTATTCTGCTAATCCCACTGTCTGCTCATAATGAAGGAGGGATTTGGACACTTTCACAGGGGCAGGAAAGAAACGTCGGAGGGTAATTGGTCTGTGTGCCTTCGTCCCTGAACCCAGGACTAACTTAAGTACTCAAAACAGAGAAGTACAACTTTGAAATAATTAATTGTATGTGCTGAACATGAAGTCCCTCCCAAAAAAGTGGACGAACAGAACTTTAAACAACACCCTGTAAGTAGTGAGAGGCAAAATATTATAATTAAAAGCACTTAAATAAGATAATTATAAAGCACGTAGGTTAATGCACAGGTCAAAGGTGAGCAGATTGAAGTGAAGTTCGTCTAAAACTACGTAATATTAGCATTAAATGCTAAAACTAAGTAGAACCCTACCCTAGAACCCCATTAAACCCTACACTTGACTGTTGCGTTGTCATTGTGAACACATTACACACTTCAGATCTGCTCTGAATCAGTGTGCAGCTTGGAAATGGGGGCACAGCTCATGTAAAATTAAAAGTAATGTAGGATTTTTTCTCATATCTGACTTGGGTGCTGATCAGTAGCTGCCCACTCTGTACTGGTAAGCGGAAAAGGTTTATAAATGATTCTTCTAGTTTTATTCCAAGGAAATGGCTTCCAGCCATCCATTCCCTGCAGTATTAGTCAGAGTAAGAACATACTGTGATTTTTGCATTTGTTTATCTTCTAAATTTTCCAGTCTCCAGATGTTTGCAGCGTTCATGTTACATATTTAATTGTTCGTGAACAGTAGGATGCTGGATGAAGGCGACATTTTTCTATTTGTGTCATGTTCGTTGTTGGGAGTAACACCTTACAAAAGTAATGCATTACAGTAACAGATTACTTTTTGCTGTAATGCAGTAGTGTAAGGCGTTATTAATCATTTTTTAGTAATATTTTACTCTGCACATGTTCAGTAGTGCTTGCGTTACAACACATTTTCACCTTTAATTTAACTTTAATTGATTTTAAGATACTACTGCTCACTTATAAAGCTTTAAATAGAACAGAACAAATTGCAAACTCACCGATCAATTATGTACAAACTAGAACACTGAGGTCATCCAACGCAGGGTTACTAGTGACGCAACCTTTGCTAACTATGCACCAAAGTTATGGAATATAATTCCAAAAGACATCAGAGAAGCGAACATATTTAAAACCAAATTAAAAACTTTTTTTTTTCATTAGCCTTTGGAAGGAGATAAAAAATGGATGTATGCTGTTTTTTATTGTATTTATTCTGTTTTATTGAAATATTATAATTTATGTATAACCACTTACTATTGCATCATTATTTCACCCCTGTCTTATGCAAATCTGTGTAAATGTCACACTTCATGTACTTTTTTAATTTATATGTAATCAAATCTTAATGTATTTCTATTTCACCTCTGTCTTAAAATTGTATTTTAATTTTTAATGTGAAGCACTTTGGGCTACAATTTTTGTATGAAAGGTGCTATACAAATAAACTTTATTATTATTATTATTATTATTATTATAAATAAATAAATAACTAAACAAAAAACAAAAAAAGAAACAGCAAAACAAACCAGAAATGTGTGTATGCATCTGTAAAGTTCTACTTCCTGTTGGTGTTCAGCCAATGGGTGCAGACCGCAGAAGACAGTCCACTGTCCACATGGACGTACACTCATTACTGACACAAACCCTGCATTACAGAAGCTAGTTAGCATTAGCATGATCCATGTGATGAGCACTGACAAAGTAAGCTAACGTTTATCCAATCCAACTTTATTTTTAAAAAAAACACTTTAAAACAACCACAGTGGCCCAAAGTACAGGAAAATAAAAAAATAAAAAAACAGAGTAAAATACAAGAATAGATAAAAGCAATGAAAACTGTACAATTAAAAACAACAACAAATTAAGAATAAAAATCAATAAAACCAATACCAAGTAAGATACAATCAAAACGTCTCATGGTTTCAAAAGCCAAGGAGAAAAAAAAAGGGTTTTAAGAAGGGATTTAAAACCAGACAGAAGAGGCCGGTCTGAAGAACAGTTTATGACTAATTAAATTATCTACCCTTGTTTTTGGAGCCACATCCCCTGCTTGAACATGTAAAATGTTGTAAAAAAATGCAAGCCTTCCTGTTAGGTTCCAACATCCTCCACTGTAGCGTTACAGAGCTATGTTTCCACATTTACTTTGGGATGTAAATATGTCCGTCCGAAGGCTCTTCTGCCTCTGGAGTTGTACCGTGCATGTGCCGTTTATGACCAGAGTCTGTATTTACACACACACAAACACACACACAACCAACAGTTCTATACCGGCCATTTTCCCCACTGGCGGGGGTTGACCGGTCCATGGATTCCTCATATCGTCCTCAACCACATCCTTCCATCTCCTCGCCGGTCGTCCCCTCCCTGGCATTCCTGCCCCCTCCATCGTTAACACTCTACCCACTTCCGTGTCCTCCCCTCTTCTCAACCGCTGCCTCCTTAACCACACCTCCATCGGCACCCTCTGTGCAACCTCCACGTAACTCCTAACTTCAATATAACTCAACACATCATCCTCAGCGTCTCTCTCTCTGTTGAAATCAGTTTTCTTAATTCATCCCATACCCCAGCACGCTTCTGACACTTATACAACCTCCCCTTCTGCTTCTACCCCAGCTTTCTTCCACGACAAGAGTCTGAATTTAACGCAAAAGTAATACATGACTCATGTAATGCATTACAATTCTGAGACAGTAACAGTGTAAATAACAGTAATCTGTAATCTATTACAACACTGGTGGTATTGTAGTAAAAACCTGGAGCTTACGGGTTCATTTTTCCCTGCAGATGACGGTGCATGTGAGGACTGTCACCTGTCCTGTGAATCCTGCTCCGGAGAGGACAAGAACCAGTGTATAAAATGCACCAAAGGTCTGAACCTCAGTGTTCTATTGGCGCTTTTCCACTCCATGGTACCGACTCTACTCAAATCTATTCGGCTCTTTCGCTTTTCCATTACGAAAAAGGTCCTGGAATCTGGGACCCGATACTAGTTTTTCAGTACCGTCTCGGCCGAGGTTCCAAAATGTTGGGACCGACACCAAAACGTGACGTCTGATTGGTCAGACAGTTTTCTCTGTGACTGATTTACAAAAATCAGATGCAGAAGTAGACAGTGAATAGTGAAACATGAATCCACATGATGACAGAACAAAACTACACCATAGACCAGGGGTGTCAAACATGAGGCCCGGGGGCCAAAACCGGCTCGCCAAAGGGTCCAGTCCAGCCCGCGGGATGAATTGATGAAATACAAAAGTTATACTGAAGATATTACCAATCAAAAATGTTAAAATAATTGTAGGTCAATTCAATCTAAAGTGGGTCAGATCAATAAAACACTTTCATAACAAACTATAAATGAAAACCACTTCTTTTAGTGTAAAAAATGTTTACATTTACCGACTAGCCTTTTACAAAAAAAATGTGAACAAATATGAACCAGAAATGTCTCTGTTTATGTATTTATACTTTATGTGTGAAAATGAAGAACTGCGGCCAAATAATGGCATAAATCATAAAAATTGCACTTTTTTCTCATAGTTGATTAGTAGATGTAGTAGATGTAAATAGTTTAATAATACAATTAAAAAATTTTCACACTAAAACATAGAAATTACACATATAATCGTGGAGCTGATATAATTTATATATTATTATGTTATTATTTTAATGATCCGGCCCACTTGAAGTCGTATTGGACTGGATGTGGCCCCTGAACCAACAGGAGTTTGACCCCCCTGCCATAGACGGTCATGGTGACAGACGTAAAAATCCAGACGTGAAAATACGCAACAAGCGAGTTTTCGGCAACTCTGAGCAGACGACACGGAAGTAATGCGTCGTGTCGGAGTAATGAGACGAGCTGGTCCCATGTAGGTGGAAAAGACCCAGAGGAATACTGAGTAGAGTAGAACCGGTACCATGGAGTGGAAAAGCAGGTGTTGGTCTGCTTTCAGTAAACAGATGTCACATCAGTAAATTCAGGTAAATTCAACCGCGTCTCATGATCAGAGTTAACATTTACTCTTTCTTTATTCTCCAGGGCGGTTTCTGACTCCACAGCAAACATGTGTGTTAAAGTGTCCGGGGGGGTTCTTTGCCAGTCGACTGAGCGGCGTGTGCGAGGCCTGCCCTTCAGGATGTTTGCAGTGTGTGGACGCTCAGCACTGCACCCGCTGTCTGAGCTCTCGCAAAGCTTTGTTATTTCTACAGGACGGACAGTGTGTGCAACAGTGTGTCAGGTCAGGGGTTATCGTTGTCGCTGTTTGTTTTTTTAGCCCAGTGAATCCTCACACTTTTTAGCACGCTGTGACACACACTGCCTCTATCAAAATAGTGATGGGCAGGGATTTACCCTGCTGGCAAAAAGTCATAAATAATGTCACATGTGTTTTTTTTAACATCAGCCTGGATGTGTGTGTCATGTCCTCTGAAGAGCCAAAAATAAAATGTCAGGAGACATATTTGTTGGCCGTGACCTGCAAATCTGTCTCCCTGTTGATGTTTATGTGCCATTAAATTGTAACATCCTTGAGACTTGAATGGCGTGCCCTTGCAGAACGAGTCCTTGAAGCTATAATCGCAGTACGATGACCAATTTACTGCATTTCAACTGGAATTTTTTAGTGGATTCTGCCAAGAATTATGGAGCAGCTTTGTACTGGTACTTAGAAGCAGTAAAAGTAGTGGTGGAAGAATGATTCGGATCATTAAGTAAACATGCTAATACGACACTATTAAAGTATTCCACTACAAACTAATGTTCAGCGCCGAAAACGCCAAGAAAAACAAGTATTATCAACTAAATGCACCTAAACTATGACGCATTCACTGACCAGGAAAATGGTCCCTGCCATTGTTTTACTGGTATTCATGGTTTTGGAGTCATGCCACTGCTCTATTCGTGTGTATGTTTCTTTTTAACCCTCTGGAAATTTGGTTTAAAATAGTGGATACACATGTAACATCAATGTGTTCCTCATTTAAAAAAAAAAAGTCAACATTTTTATACCGAACGTTTTTTTCCCCGCTGACCAGGCGACGACACATTCACATGTTGATTTGGCAGGTTTTTATGTCGAATGCCCTTCCTGACACAACCCTCTGCACAATGAGACACTGCCCCCTTCTGGCTACAAGTATAGGGATGTATAGTGTAAAGCAGTGGTCCCCAACCTTTTAATCATGGGGGAGGGGCTGTTATAATAACAAACATAACAAACAAACGTTATTAGCAGCTTCCTCATAACATTGCGCCAACAACATAACATTCTTTTTTAACATCTTCTCTCTAACCCTTAAATAAATTATATATATATA